>CAUYRH010027591.1:0-13670 GCA_963574655.1 Perodicticus potto | reverse complement strand
GCCCTGGGCTCATTAACCTCTCCCAGCCTTGGGCCTGGTTAGGTAGGGAACCACGGGCTTTTGTCTTCAGAGCTGTAAGTCCCTGTCGGTGACACCTCATCCTTTCCCCACCCCTCCCCTCCCTTGTCCTTTTCCCCATATTCTTGTGCTATAATTGGGTTATAGCCTTCATATGAAACCTAAAAATTAGCTTCATAGTAGGGCTGAGTACACTGGATACTTTTTCTTCCATTCCTGAGATACTTTGCTAAGAAGAATATGTTCCAGCTCCATCCATGTAAACATGAAAGAGGTAAAGTCTCCGTCTTTCTTTAAGGCTGCATAATATTCCATGGTATACATGTACCACAATTTATTAATCCATTTGTGGGTCAATGGGCACTTGGGCTTCTTCCATGACTTAGCAATTATGAATTGGGCTGCAATAAACATTCTGGTACAAATATCTTTGTGATAATGTGATTTTTGGTCTTTTGGGTATATACCTAGTAGAGGAATTATAGGATCCAATGGCAGGTCTATTTTTAGATCTCTAAGTATTCTCCAAACCTCCTTCCAAAAGGAACGTATTAGTGTGCATTTCCATCAGCAATGTAGAAGTGTTCCCTTTTCTTCATATCTCAGGGGGGGCAAGGGACTTGAAGAGTAACTTCTCTGAAGAAGATAGGCACACAGCCTACAGACACATGAAGAAATGCTCATCGTCCTTAATCATCAGAGAAATGCAAATCAAAACTACTTGGAGATATCGGCTAACTCCAGTAAGATTAGCCTACATCACAAAATCCCAAAACCAGAGATGGCGTGGATGTGGAGAGAGGGGAACACATCTCCGTGTCTTCTGTGCGCCTCTTGCCTCCTGTTCCCAGGACCCTTGTGATTATATCATCAGCCCCAAGGGGATAATCCAGGTGAATTCCCTTATCTGAAGAGGCTTAATTTAATCAAACCTGCAACGCCTGGTAAATTACCAGGGCTTAGGACAGGGATTCACCACTCACCAAGGCCCGGCTGAGCATTTTAGTGCAGCACATCTCACACTTTATCTCCTATTTATATAAACTGATGGCTACAAGTACAATTTTGTTACATGCATAGGTTGTGTAACGGCCCAGCCAGGGCTTTCAGGGCATTCATCACTCAAATAACATACGTTGTCCTCATTAAGTGCTTTCTCATTCTCCACCTCTTTCTTCCCCCTTATCCTCTGAGTTTCCGTGGTCTATCCTTGCACTCTCCACATCCGTAGTTTTTAGCACCCGCATATGAATGAGAACATGTGATAGCTCTCTTTCTGTGTCTGGCTGGTTTCACTTAAGATAATAACCTCTCATTCTATCCATGTTGCTGCAAAAAGAGCTCACACTTTAATGCTCGCACAAATCAAATCACCTATGGATCTTACTGAAAAACAGACTCTGGTCCGGATTTCTAATGAACATCGGGTGATACTGATGTGGTGGTCCAGAGATCACACGTGGAACAGCAGGAATCGAGAACGGGAGAAGATAAACTTTTCCAGTAAAGGGCCTGATAGTAAACATGTACAGCTTTGAGGACTGTGGTCTCTGCTATGACTGCATGACTCTGCTGATATATTGTAAAAGTAGACACGACAGTTTGCAGACGAGTAGGTGTAGCTACGTTCCTATCGGTAGTATAGCTGTCATGAAGTGCTATTATTCTTTTGATTATTTTTCAACAATTTAAAAAGGTGAAAGCCATTCTTAGTTCACAGTCCCTGTGAAAAACAAGGCCAACAGATGTGGCCTGTGAGCTGCAGCCTGCAGATCCCTGTCAGTCCTGGGAGAGTACATCTGTCCACCTCGTTTTGTTTGCTTTCTTATCGGTTCGATCTAGAACAGCTCTAGCACCTGGTACCTGCTCAGAAAATATTGTTGAATGAAAGAGCGAATCATCTACTTTCTACAACTGCTCTACCAGGTGGGTATAATTATGAACCTTGGTGTTTTTCTTTTTTGTTTGTTTGTTTGAAATAGAGTCTCACTTCGTTGCCCTCGGTAAAGTGGCAATCACAGACTCTTGGACTTAAGCAACCCTTTTGCCTCAGCCTCCTCAGTGGCTGGGACTACAGGCACTGGACACATCGTTCGGCTATTTTTAGAGATAGGTGTCTTACTCTTCCTAGGGCTAGTCTTGAATTCCTGAGCTCAAGTGATCCACCCACTTCAGTCTCCTAGAGTGCTAGGAAAGTATGAGCCACTGCACCCAGTGGTTTTTTGTTTGTTTATTTATTTATTTATTTATTTTTTGAGACACAGTCTCACTCTCTTGACCCTGGCTAGAGTTCAGTAACATCATTGGAGCTCACTGTAACTTCAAACTCCCAGGCTCAAGTGACCCCCCTGCCTTAGCCTCCTAGTAGCAGCTAGGAATACAGCTACCACACCTGGCTAATTTTTCTAATTTTTACAGAGATGGGAGTCTGGCTATGTTGCCCAGGCTGGTCTTAAACTCCTGGCCTCACGTGATCCTCTTGCCTTGATCTCCCGGAGTGCTAGGACTATAGGCAGCAGCCACTGTGCCTGGCCTGAACCCAGTTTATAAAGCAGGAGCTGATGAGAGTAATTTCTTTGGATTTATTGATGGTGAACAGGCATAGAAATGGTGTCCCAGGCTGTGCCGCTGGTCTCCTGGGGGATGCAAAACCACCCGGGTCCTCTTCAGCAGCCTGAGGCCTCCTCTCTAATACACCACCCCTCCCCTGCAGCTCCAAGGCCCTGCCCCCCGCTCTAGGACCAAGACCTCAGAACTGGCTGCATCCTCAGCTCTTCAAGGACAATTCCCCTCACTACAGCAGGTCTTGGGCCCTTTATACCAGTCACATCTTGAGCCAGGCCTTCTGGACCCCTCACAAGTCAATGAAAGCCAGTAATAATTCTCTCCTTTGTTGGGAATAGCAAACAGCCTGGCACAGCCAGTTTGGGTCAGGGCCCTTGCTCCACCAGGTGGGGCAGAGGTCAGGGCTTACTGGCAAGGCTGCTGTGAGTGCTGCTGGGGCCTGGCAAACAGATTCCCTTCAGGGGCAGTCTGGTAACATAAACATGTGAAGCGGGTGGAGTTGAAACCACAGGCGCCAAACTGCCGCCACGGCCACAGCTGTGACACCTGTCCAGTGCCTTGGCTTTTAAAGCCCTCTGTGGCCAAGAGAACACATCAGAGAGGCCCATGTGGGCTTCAGACTTTTTGGTTTTATAGAGGGAGCCTTCCACCTGGGGACTGTTCCCTTGGCCTACTGTGCTCCTCCCAGCACCCCATTAGTTAACTCCTCTGACTTTTAGCCTCAAAGAATCCTTCCCCAACCAGGGCGCCCTGCACCCAGCAATTTCACATTTGTTTGCTGGATTATTTGATCAATGTCTGTCTACCCTTCTATCTGTTTGCTAGGGCTGCTATAAATAATTACCATAAACTTGGTGGCTTAAAATAACATAAATTTGTTCTGGAGGGCAGGAGTCCAAAATCAAGGTGCTGGTAGGGTTGGTCCCTTCTGGAGGTTGGGAGGATCTGTTCCATGCCTCTCTTCTAGTTGCAGTGGCTGCTGGCAATCCTTGGCGCTCCTCAGCTTGTTGGCACATCACTCCAATTTCTGCCCTTCTGTCTTCATGTGCCTTTTCCTTCTATATTTCCTCTGTGTCTGTTGTTTATGTTTCGTTCTCTTTCCCTCTCTCTTTCTTTCTTTTGAGACAGAGTCTTGCTCTGTCACCCCATGTAGAGTGCAGTGGTGCCATCACAGTTCACTGCAATCTCAAACTCCTAGGCTCAATTGATCCTCCTGCCTCAGTCTCTGGAGTAGTTGGGACCACAGACACGTGCCACAGTGCCCTGCTGATTTTTCTGTTTTTTAGTAGACACAAGGTCTCACTCTTGCTCAGGCAGGTCTTGAGCTGCTTAGCTCAAGTGCTCCTCCTACCTCAGCCTCCTGGAGTGCTGGTAGTATAGGCCTGAGCCACCGCGCCTGGCTTCTGTCTGTGTGTCTTAAATTTCCTCTCCTTCCTCTCTCATTCTCTTTTTCAAACAGGGTGTCACTCTGTCACCTAGGCTGGAGTGCAATGGCACAATCATAGCTCACTGCAGCCTCAAACTTGTGGGTTCACGTGATCCACCTGTGTCAGCCTCCTGAGTAGCTGGCCTAGATGCATAGCTGGCCACCATGCCCCGCTAATTTTTATTTTTCAGACAGGGTCTTGACATGTGGCTAAAGCTGGTCTCAAACCTCTGGCCTCAAGGAGTTATCCCACCTCAATCTCTCAAAGTGCTGGAATTATAGTGCATGAGCCAATGCACCGGACCTCCTTTCTCTTCCAAGGACACCTGTCATTGGATTTCGAGCCACCCTAAATCTCGGATTATTTCGTCCTCAAATCCCTAATTACACCTGCAAAGACCCTCCTTCCACAAAATGTCACATTCATAGCTTTCTAGGGTGAGGACTTGGGGGGCCACTGTTTAACCCACCACAACCCTCCTAGACTGACTGCAAACTCCATGAGGACGGTGACTATGTCACCCTTTTCTCACTGCAGTGTCCTTGTACCTGCCAAAAAGATTTGACGACAGTAGGATTGGATTTGAAGGCACCAGTGCAAAATGAAATGTTAATTTAAAAAAAGTTAAGAATTCTTTTTATTTATTTGTTTTTTTATTTAGAGACAGAGTCTCACTTTATTGCCCTTGGTAGAGTGCCGTGGCATCACACAGCTCACAGCAACCTCCAACTCCTGGGTTTGGGCAATTCTCTTGCCTCAGCCTCCCGAGTAGCTGGGACTACAGGCGCCCGCCACAATGCCCGGCTATTTTTCTGTTTTGCAGTTCAGCCGAGATTGGGTTTGAACCCACCACCTGCGGTATATGGGGCCAGCGCCCTACTCGATGAGCCCCAGGTGCTGTCCTAAAATTAAGAATTCTTAATTCAAAAATTAAGAACTCAAGATGGTGGCATGAGAGCATTCACCAAGCATGGAGGCCCTGCTGAACTCAGGGCGCAGCTGCTCTGGTCACAAGCCAGTGGAGCTGCCCAAGTTGAATGCATGATGAGTACTGAAAACAACTTACCTCAAGAACCACCCTGGGAGTAACTGGTGAAATCATCTCCAGCACAAGGTCCAGGCACTGATCCCAAAGTTCTGTCCACCACACAGATGAGGAGCAGAAAGAAGCCTGAGAAGTCAAGGTCACCCAAGGTCAGATGGAACCAACCCAAAACTCAGGTCTCTTGACCTTTGGTGGGCTCCTTCCTCTGCTGGCCTTTCCATGGGACCTTTGGCAGGAGCACTCCACAGCCAGCCCTGTCTACTCCACTGTGATTCAAGACACACGTGATAGGGCCACTGAAAGCTCAGGAGGAAAAAAATTATGGGAACTTTGCCCATAATTTAAACTCATCACTAGCTTGGCTGAGTGTCTGTGTCCACAGAGTGGCGCCTGATGGGGCTGCTGGGGCAACCTGCCACGCACCTGCTCTCTCCATGGCTGTGCTATGAGGAAGGGGCTGCCTTATAGCCATTTTGCAGACTGTGGGCTCAAGCTTGGGTAGCTAAATCTTCTGGGGTCACTGCTGCTTGCCCCCAGCTCCATCTGACTTTGAAAGCTGAGGTCCAACTCTCCCGGCCATTAACCTTTCAACCTGTAGCACACACCCGTGATAGAATCCCCCCACACCTCTGCAAGGAGGTACTGTTAATACTCTTGTCTTTTAGATAAGGACACTGGGGCCTGGAGTGGTAACCTATCTGAGGTCACATGGCTGCAAGTGAGCTATCAGAGGGAGATGCCACTCCCACCTGCAGGAGAACACTGAGTGGGGGTCCAGGGTGGGTCTAGGAGGGGGGCATTTCCTGCCCCTCCAGGGTGAGTTCAGGGGTAGCAGGTGCACGATGGGTCATCTGCCAACTCCACAGCTTGTGGCTCAATGTCTCTTGCTCTCTCTCTTCAGCTTGTAAAATAGGGACCTCTCAGGTGTGTGTGCATCATTCACACAGTGCCTAGCACCATATCAGAAACAAAGTCAGTGTACCATAAAGGCGTAGAAGATGCCTACAGGTGTTCACGGTAAGATGGCAGAGTGTTTGAGCCTGTCCTTTATGCTCCCAAGGAGCTAAAACTAGCAGTGCCTCTAGAGAAGGTGAAGGAGCATCCTGGCTTGCAGAGGACTGAGGTGTTCCCAAGGCACATGCCTGCTAGTGCTAACAAGGGACTGTCCCAGCAACACAGGCACAAGGTGGACACCCTAGCCCTGGCTGCCTGAGGCCACAGCTTCTGCAGAGATCCCTCTGGGCTTTAAGCCTGGCAGGGACTTCTGGGAGAGGAGGACTATGCTGCCCAGTGGTGTCCCAAGGGAGGTGAGATGCTGAATCTCAGGGTCGGGCCTGGGGAAGGGCCTTTTGTTTGAAGTGAACCCTGATGCAAAAGTTATGTGACCTTTTCTCCTAAAGTCTTTTCATCAGCTGAGAATTTCTTCACATTCAAAAGCCCTGGGTCTGGGACAGAGCTATGTATGTTCAGGAAGTCTGGGTATTGGTTTGCCAGAGCTGCTGTAACAAAGTATCAACAATGGGGTGGCTGGAAACAACAGAAATTCACCCTATCACAACTCTGGAGGCTGGGAGTCCAGAATGAGGTGTTGCAGGGCCCTGCTTCCTCTGGAGGCTCCAGGAGGAACTCCTCCTTGCCTCTTTTAGGCTCCCAGTGGTTGCGGCCAATCTTTGGCTTGCAGCTTCGTCACTCCAGTCTCTGCCTCATCCACCTGGGCTCCTCCCCATCTGTGCCTGTGCCCAGACATCCCTCTCCTTACAAGGACCCCAGTCATGTGGGATGCAGGGCTCACCCAAGTGCAGTATAATTTCATGCTGCAATAGCTGCAAAGATCCCATTTCTAAAAAAGGGTGTATTCACAGGATCTGGGTGGATGTGCATTTTAGGAGGACACTATTCAGCCCAGTCTAGGTCCCCAGGCTGGAGATCTGTTTGCAGAGTGCCTGGGAGGTGGGGGCAGAGGCTGGGCCCCAAAGGTAAACACTCTCCCCCACCTGCCACTAGTCCACTGCTCTGTCATCTGCTGGGGTGAAGGGGAACTGGACAAGAGGAAGAGGATCCACAGGTCACAGGGTGCACTGGCCATGGCAGAAGGGGCGGGGCGGGTGTGGTGCCACGGGCACTTGGTGTCTGAGCCTGTGCAGCCTCCCTTCCTCCTCTTCCTGGTGACAGGGCTTGGATTTTCCTTTGAAGATTTGCCCCTTTTCCACCCTTGGTTCCCGTGGTTTGGATCAAGATGACATCATTCCTATCTTGGAGGATGGCCATGTGTCCAAGGCCTGTCTCATCAAATAATACCTCCAACTTGACACAGAGATTGGATCAGCACTAGACAGATGACCAACAAGTCTCAGCCTGAGCTTTTGCTGGAACTTACCTTGTGGAGTTGAGAAATGGGATATATGTCTGGCATCAGCTATCTCGCCAGTATGAGGAGGGAACCTGCATTCACATGACACCACCAAAGAGACCCGGCCAACAGCGGGAAGTCACATTTGAGCACTTGGATCTACTATTCCCAAAGCCACACTGCTGCCTGTACTTTTCAGTTAGTACCCTTTATGCCTAAGTCAGTTTGAGCTGGTTTTCCATCACAGACAACAGGAAAAGAAGTGACCTGTGGTGTGAAAGCATGCTGGATTGCAGGACTGATATGGAAACCCAGGTCTGGGGTGGTTGGGCCACTTTCCGCACAGTCATCACTCTGACCTTGTAGCAGGCACAAAACATGATCCCTGTTTAATGGGAGATAAAGAACAATGATGCATTGGCCATATCTTTGTAAAATTATGTAATGAGCATTTTTTTTTTGAGACAGAACCTCAAGCTGTCACCCTGGGTAGAGTGCCTTGGCATCACAGCTTACAGCAACCTCCAACTCCTGGGCTTAAGAGATTCTCTTGCCTCAGCCTCCCAAGTATCTGGGACTATAGGCATCCACCACAATGCTCAGCTAGTTTTTGGTTGTAGTTGTCATTGTTATTTGGCAGGCCTGAGTTGGATTCAAACCTGCCAGCTCTGGTATATGTGGCTGGTGCCTTAGCCACTTGAGCTACAGGTGCCGAGCCTACTCATTATTATTGAAGGAGATAAAGAGGACAAAAAACCCATAAGAATTATCATCAATTTTTTTTTCTTCCCAAAACATTTGTTCTCCTTGACAGGCCTTGGTTTCAATCTATTCTCAAAAACTGGGATTTTGTTGTATATGAAATGATTGGAGAGTGCACATTCCCCCAGGATGACATACGTCCTGCACTCTGGGGGAAGGGAGAGAATACAGATTCTGTTCTTGCCTTGGGTAGGAGCACACATTACCGTGGGAGCTGGGGGAGCCCTCATGTCTAGACTTTTCTCCCAGTTACATGCATGAAGGACAAGCCCTTGGGGAGTGGTTGCAAGGACTTCAGCTCACTGTCAAGCCAGAGGGACAAAGGGACCTCTAAAAGCCTGAAGAAAAAACAGAACAAATATAATGCTTGTTCACTGAAAAGCTCCTCCTGTCCCATAAACCTGACTTCAACTTCTCTTGGGGAGAGAAAATTGGGTTGAACTAGTACAATTTTTTTTTTATATATATATATAGGAAACTTTATAAATGCTTCACACACTGGGACCTGCCTGAGCAACAGCCATGTGGAAAGATGTTGGAACAGATAGCTAGGTCATCTCCTGGGGGGGATTCAGGTTCCTCCTCTGCCTTGAGATTTTGTGACCTTGAGTGAGTGTCTGGGTTTACATTGGGAAGGGAGGAGATGGATTAGACGGATTTTTAAGCCCCTTTCCCTCTAGGATCTTACCATTCTACAAACCCACCAGTTGGGCTTACAGGTCTAATAGCAGTGTTTTTCAACCTTTTTTTGTAGAGGAATGGATGCCATGCTTGCAAAGCAGTTACTGATTCTTATCACATTAAAAGGAAACACTGAGAACAGGACAGTCTCCTGGCAAGCCTAGAAATGTTTTGTGACTTAGGGGCAATCCCCCAAGTAACTCAGTGTTCCAGAATGAGATAAGGTCGGTCACTTGTTAGTAAGCATGTGTTAAACATTGATGCTTGGTACTTCTTCATGGGGGTTGTGGTGAAAGAACACGTGAGGAAAGAACATGTGAGGAAAGAACACGTGGCAATCCTTATGCATGCAGCCCTTGTATGTAATTACCTTAACTCTCCACACCTGTTGTGTATAACCTTAATAACTAGCCATTGCAGAGGGAGCTCAGGGCTACCCCGCACTTAAGGTTAGCCTGCCTCCCGCAAGCTTGTACTTCTAATCCGCGTTACACCTGGTTCCTTCGGGCGGCAACTGCGACCAAGGCCTTAGGGGCCGTGACATTTTTTATCTCATGGCACACTTGACCTATAGTTAAACTTCCATGGCACACTTAAATCATGTTGATCCAAAAAAAGACTAAAAAAAGAATATACTTACTACACTTTGAACTTCTTTCAAAAATAGTTTAATTAATGATCTTTAAAAATTTCTGTGGCATACTTAAGATCTTCTCAGGGCACGCCAGTGTGCCGTGGCATACCAGTTGAAAATCACTGGCCCATAGTTTGTGGGAGTAGTCATTTTACTAGTTGGATTGGATAAGGGGGTTCTGAACTGTAAAAGGGGAGAGGAAGCCAGAGAAAATCTCACATAAAACATAGTCCAACCTGTTTTCTAGAACCTGGGAAGTAGGCACAGGATGGTGACCTTTCACTAACTACCACCTCTCCTTAGGCACTTCCTAGGTGCTGGCAAAATAGATACATTGCAGATTCACCTCATTTTATCCTCACACCAGTCCTTTGAGGTAGGCACAGGGGGTGGTGACTGTTGGCTGCCTCCCAATATCCATCCTTCCTTTTCTTCTTAGAAACAGAATCCTGGCAATGTGTCTATTGCTGGGAAACTACTGTATTGGTTAGCTAGCTATTGCTGTGTAACAAATGAACCCCAAACTTAGCAGCTGAAAACAAAAAATGTTCATCATTTCACATTTTCTGAGGATCCTCTGGCTCAGGTATTCATGAGATTGCAGCCGAGATTTCCACCAGGGCTGTAGTCATCTGAAGGCCTGACCAGGAGAGGATCTTCTGCCCAGAGCTATTGGATTGAGGCCTCAGGATCTTGCTAGCTGTTCCCCAGAGGCATCTGCTTCTTGCCATGTGGGCCTCTCTATAGAGCAGCTTATGGCAGCTGCTTTTCCACAGAGAGCAAAAAGGGCACCCAAGACTGAAACACCAACCCTTTGAAACCTAATCTCAGAAGTGACATCCCATTACTTTTGCATAGTCCATTGGTTAAAAGAAAATTATTAGGTCCAGGGCGGTGCCTGTGGCTCAGTGAGTAGGGCGCCAGTCCCATATGCCAGAGGTGGCAGTTTCAAACCCAGCCCTGGCCAAAAATTGCAAAAAAAAAAAAAAAAAAAAAAAAGAAAGTTATTAGGTCCAGCCCATGTTCAAGGAAAGGTAAATTCACAAAGAAGTAAATACCTAGATAAAGGAATTATTGGGGCCATTTTAGAGGTTACCTTTCCCAGATTTTCTTGTAGCTAGGCATGGCCATGTGACTAAATACTAGCCAATGAAATATAAGCAGATTTTTATGAAGGACTTGTAGGAAGGCTCTATAAAAGATGAATCAGAATGCATTTCCTTTCTCTTGAAGCCTGGAATATGATAGCTGGAGCTCTAGCACCCACTTTGGGCCATGAGGTGACTGTTAGAATGGAAGCTAGTGCTGAAAGACAGGAGGAGCTTGGGACTGTGATGACATACAGACCTCTCCTAACAGTCTGGGCCTGCCTGCCTCTGTAAGTGTCAGAGGCCACCACATTCAGACCTCTGTTATTTATAGTTGAACCTAATTGCACACACTGTAGTATTATTGTCCTCATTCATAGAAGAAAACCAAGGTTCACAGGTATGTAGAAGTTACCCAGGGTCAAAAGCAAGTAAGTGGTTGAGGCTAAGTTTGACTTCCAATTTGTTTCACTACAAATCATTCTAGGGCTTCCAATGCTTCTACAGAGAGATCTATGGGAGGAAGCTTCTGCTCTGTGTTTTAGAAGATTTTCACTATGTAAAGTCAAACGTGAGACAGAAGTGGTATGTTATGGGGCAGCAGCCTGGCAAAACAGTCCCTTTACTAGGGCGGGGAGCAAAGATAGCTGGTATTATTCACCATGCTCCCTGACTTTCCTGTGGGGACACTCAGAAAGGAACATTGTGGACCAGGAAATTGTTGGTTTGGGACACATTCTCAATTTCAAAATAAATTATAGGGAAGGCTAGAGTGAAAGAGCATAAAGTCAGAATAACAGATGGTGTGGGGCTGGGTTTTGCCTCCAGCAGGGCCATTAGTGATGTCCTCCTAGAGGAGGGACAAACAGACAGAAAAGCTCTAAGCCACTAAGTCACCTCTGGAGAAGATCCTATTGAGATCCACCCAGAGCATGATGGAAAGTTCTGGCTGAGAGGGGCCACTGGGGGTTCCAGCTCAGCCCCAGTGATCTACCATCCACACCATCCTTCCACTGGTGAAGTGATGCCTGGTGGGTTGCCTGTTAGCTCAACTCTGTGCAGCCTTTTCCTGTTTGAAGCCTCACTTTCTTCCTGACCTACAGCTGCACCCCATCAGGGTGCCCACTTGGATGGGTGGAGAAGGATTTGTAAAACTCATCCATTAGCTGTAGGTCAATGTGAGCTTCTCAAGGACCCGAGAAAACTTTCTCAGTCAAGACCAACATTCCTGTTTTACTCTTTGTACTAGTGTCCACACCTACTGCACACCAGAAAACTTCTTTCACAGCCTTTAGGGTCCTTCCTGTCACAGTTTTGGCTTTTATGGTGCAAGTGTCAGAAATGTAACTCAAGCTAGGACTAGCTAAAAGGGGTTGAAGATGTATTGATTTATGGAACTGGAAAGGATGTGGTGGATCCAGCCTTGGGCACACACAGGTCCATGCATGGCTGCCATCCATGGCCTCCCTCAGACTGGATCATACTCCTTTCCTCATTCAGCAAATGGGTTCTTAGGGAGGACTGCAAGATGGTGGTCAGCCCTTGTCACCTGCTCTTCCTGCACAGCGGCTGAAGCTGGCAAGAGAGTATTCCCTGTGATTGGCTCACCTGGGTCACGTGCCCACCTGCTGCTGTGGGTGAGGGTTGCTGGGAATGGCAGGCTCACCCAGAATTACATAACTGGAGAAGTTCAGCTTAGAGAAATGAGTTTCTTCTGGAAAAAGCAACCCATTTCCACTTCAGACCAATTTTGCATGTATGTGGATGAAGGTTTTTATGTGCATGTTTGCAAAACCAAGTACCCTATGGAATCCAGGTTGCAGAGGGCTCTCTCAGTGCACTGCTGCTGCGGCATCTGAAATGGGGTTCCTGTGCCTCCCTCCTCTACCTCTAGCCCCGCTTTCTATCTTCCTGGCAACCTCCCCTCACTTTTCTGCCTGCTTGTGTTTAGATGAGGATCTTAACCACCAGTTAATAAAGCTTCTGGGACAGACCCTGCCATTCTCCCTCCAGGAGACACCCAGCTGTTCTCTATCACAGGAGGGAGTTTCCTCTCTGGGCCTTGTCTCAGCCCTTACTGGTAAGTTTGGCTCTCAATTCCAGATGACATTTCATTTTCCAACCCCAGCAGGCTGAGTGGCAGTGGAGTGCAAAATCACAGCTGGACATTGACAGTTCTTGACCTTCCAGAGGGAGAGAGAGGGAAGGGGCAAGTAGATGTGATTAGCTTAGACTCCCAGTCCTAGCTGAGGATACAATGGGATAAGCTCCTTATTTTTTTTTAATTAAATCATAACTTTGTACATTGATGCATTTATAGGGTTCAGGGTACTGCTTCAATATACAATGTGAAATGCTTATATTGAACTAAGTAACACATCCATCACAATGATACTCATTTCTTAATAGTTTTGAAATGTACCATTGCATCATGCAAGTTAGGTGATGTCCCCCTGAATACCCTCCCTCTTCCCATATCCCCCTTCCCTCTCCTCTATCTCCTCTTTGCTTCTCTTTTTGGACTATAGTTATGTTTTGCCATTCATATGAGTGTGTAGGTGGTTATATATTGATTTTATAGCATTGATTTCAAGTATTGAGTACGTTGGATACTTTTTTTCCATTTTGAGATACTTTAATAAGAAGAATATGTTCCAGTTCCATCAGGTAAACATAAAGGATTGTGAAGTCTCCTTCTTTTTTTAATTTAATTTAATTTTATTATCAAATCAAGTTGGGTACATTAGTGCAATCAAAGGGTACAATGTGCTGGTTTCATATACAATCTGAAATATTTTCATCAAACTGTTTAACATAGCCTTCATGGCATTTTCTTTGTTATTATATGAAGACATTTGTATTCTACATTTAGGATGTTTCGCCTGTACCCTTCTAAGATGCACCATAGGTGTGGCCCCACCAATTACCCTCCCTCCACCTCAACCTCCCCCCTCCCCTCCCCTCCCTTGCCCCTTTCCCATATTCTTGTGCTATAGTTGGGTTATAGCCTTCATATGAAACCTTTAAATTAGCTTCATAGTAGGGCTGAGTACATTGGATACTTTTTCTTCCATTCTTGAGATACTTTGCTAAGAAGAAT
>CAUYRH010027590.1:0-46991 GCA_963574655.1 Perodicticus potto | reverse complement strand
CCCCCCTTCCGGTCACCCTCACCCCCCCCACCACCCTCGACCTTACACCCCCCCCCGCGCACCCCCCCCCGACTTAACCTGCCCAGCCTGCACCCCCCCCCGCCGTCCCCGGCACGCCCAGAACCCACCCCGGACTCCCCGGCACGCCCAGAACCCACCCCGAACTCCCCGGCACGCCCAGAACCCGCCCGGACTTGCTCTGACTCGGTGAATTGAGTCTCGGTGGCGAGCGCTCAGGCGTTTCCCCAGCCCCCGGGACAGTCCTCGGGCGCGCACCCTCGCAAGTCTCCTTAGCGTAATCATCGGAAGGCACTCGTAATGCGTCTTCTCAGGCATTGATACTCATCTCCCTGCCTTCTGAATTCAAATTTCCCACAGGATTGGAACCACTGGTACAATTTTTTTCCATAAACACTAGCCCTCCGTATGTGCGTGCGCGGACCCTGACCTGCCGTCCAGCCGTCGTTTACCAACCCGGGGAAACAGGCTCCTCAAAGAGCAGCAGTGTTTGTGCACTCTGAAGACGCCCACGAGGCGACCCCTGCAGAAAGTCTCTCAGCAGGAATCCCAGGCCTGAAGGTTTAAAGGCGCTGCCAGTAGGCACAACCCACAGAAGAAAGTGCACACTCGGAGGCTGGCCGAGGCGCGGGCCACACACCAGTCTTTCCAGTTTTATTCCTGGATACCCTCGGCAGCATTACCGTAGCAACTACCAAGACCAGGACAATGTAAGGACATCTACAGACTCTGCAGACTAGTTGTGTCTTTCTCTAGACGTAAACATCCAGAACTGGGGTGGCTTTACGTGCACCCCCACCACCTCCCGTGCAGAGCCGCTGGCTGGCCGAACAGCGCCCCTGACACCCGCTTTCCCACACGACTCGGGTTTGGCTGCTGTAAAAAAAATGTAGCCTTGCTTACACGCGGCCACAGCAAGATGAAAGTGATTTATAGTTCTAGGGTAACTTGAAAGACGATTTCAGATAGGTGCAATTTATTTTTTACTACCTATTTTTGCAATGCGTATGAGGACCAACAGTCTATAGAAATTTAAGATAAGTTTTATTCTAAAAGGAATATAAATTTTCATTTTATCTTTTTTAAAGCATTCTTGTTTCATAAGCACGGCTGACCTTACTCTATATAATGTAGTGTTGCCTGGAAGATACAAAGCATTACATTTGGCTATTTTTGTTCACAACTATGCAGAACTTTGGCTGCATGCCACTGTCTATCTCAGACATTGAAAACACTACAAGGACCTCATTCTTCTGCAGTATATTATACGACAGACCTTGTTCTTTTTTTCTTCCTTTACTTTCTCTGTAATAAACAGAAATACATGCCGGTATTGCCATAATCTAACAAAGGGCCTAAGCGAATCTATCAAAAGCCAACGTCGCATAAGGGATAATTCTCTCATGTCCAGTGAGGGGCCTGGCCATCTCAGTGACCAATTCCCAAGTAAGCAACAGCCTTTTATGTGACAGATGCTAAATAAGTGTTTCCTGAATTGTATTAAAATCCAACAGGTCCTAGGGTTGCTACATTTTATACAGGGACAGCAAAGCAAGCCGTAATTGGAGAGCAGAGGATCAGTCTTCCCTCTCCGTGGAACACTGTGTGCCTGTCAGCTGCAAGTTCGTTCCCACAGACGTGGGTGGTAGAGGCAACCACGTCTCCCAGGACCCCATTTGAGCGTCTCTGTTTTCTTCCCTGTGTTCAGCCTCCCTCTGGCTGCTTTGCACTAACAGAATGAAACAGCAGCATATTGTGGAGAACAGCGGTTCTGGGGTGTGGTGTGATGTTGACACAGACAAGAAAGGAAGCTACCGCACAGCCAGCACTTACCATCCGCCGGGTGCTGTGCTAAGTGCCTCCTACATATGCTTTATGAAAGAGGCATTTTATAGACATGTCAGGAAACCGAGGCTCAGAGCAGCCATCCACGCTTTCTGGTCTCTCCCCTCTGGTGAGGCCCCTGGAACTGAAAACTACCACACATCTCTGACTTGCTCACTGTCCCATCGGCATCAACATCTCAGGGCCGGGCACCAGTGGGCGCTAAAAAAAAATTGTTGAATGAATGAAGTCTCTTATTACCTTAACTTGCGATCAACACCTTTACTAGATTAATTTATTAAGTCCTATATTGAATCCATGAAGTATCTGTGGATGACACATGTATCACGTGGGTGCAGACGGACAGATCAGTTTTCACACCAGCTATGCCCTGTCGTCAGTGACCCTAAAGACAGAGGATGCGTGTGTAGACAGAGACAAGATACCTGGCTGACTGGGTCAGAAATCACATGGTGGCATTGTTACTTTTTTTGTCTAACAGTTGAATCTGAAACTGTTTAAACTTTTTGAACATGAAGGGGAATTACATCTATAATTTCACTGTGCCATCTTCTCCCTTCAGTAAAAGATGCTTTGACAGAACAGAGAACTTAAGACTCTTAATGAAGGTCAGAAATAGGCTCTGTCTCCCCAGGCACAAATAGCAATAAATTATTGGTTTTTATAATACATATTTTACATGAAACTGTATCTTCTTTGTGAATTGGTAGAGAACTACATGGGCTTTAATTTTCAAGGACCATCACGTAAACAGAGTTTTTTAAAAGGTAAAGATTGCATTTAGACTATGTTGGAAGACTCTGAGATTCTTTTGTATGCAATTACAGATTATAGGAAAAGTAATACTTAGTGAGTAAAGATGTAAGTAGTACTAAAATCTTAATATTAAATACAAAGAGTTGCTCTATAGTAGTGATAATATTTCTGGAACATAAACTAAGGAAACCAAGATATATTTAGTTGTACTTGTCACCATAGTCATTCATTCCACTCAGATTTAGGACAGTGTGGGGCTTGTGCATGTACATTAATCTTTAAATACTATGAATGATGGTAAACTACAGGCTAAAGACAATGCATGGTGTAAAGTCAGAGGATTCATTTTCAATTTGTCCTATTTACATTAGCTCTATCTCTAAATTCAAAGGCCAGAAAAATTACAAATTTTCCTGATAGCATTTTTAAAAATCTTAATGTATAACATGAGTATCTAACAGTTGCTTTGATCCCAGCCAGGGGCTGAGCACTAGGTAACTTTAATTGGCCATCTAGCTGATGTTACCCCCTGAATCCAAGTAGCTAGCCAATTACGTAGAAGATAGATAGATAGATAGATAGATAGATAGATAGATAGATAGACAGACAGACACACACACACACAAATAGGTAGATACAGATGAGAAAAAAATCTGTGAATTGTGACATTGCATCTTACTCGTAGTAATAGGTACAGACATTCAGAGTTATGATTATAATTTCCCTATTATAAAAAAATCTTGGAATTTTACTCCCCTAATAGTATGGATTTTGCTTATCCTATTTGTAATTCACAAGTATGTTCTAAATTTAGTATTTACATAGTTAAATGAAACTACTTCACATCTTAGATAAAGTTCCAAATATAATGTTATAAGAAATAATTTATGGCACTCAATTTAGTTGTCATGGTGACCATTGCTATCTAATAGTTTAGGCATAGGAAATTGTTCATGGTAACTAATTCCATAAATGGAAAAGACCATGGTTTTTGCCTCTTTAATAAAAAGCAAAGCCCTGATGTTTTATAGGCATATTGATTCTTCTGTGCTGCACAAGAAGAGGAAACACCATTTCTGCATGGAGGAAATGTTTTCTGTAAAACATTTCTATAAGCTATAAAACATTTCCTGTATATTTGGTCCCCATCAGACCACATCTGATTGAGGACTTTGGAATATTAAAATGATTTGATGTACATAATAAAGAGAGAAAAGGTTACAAAGTCCAGACTCCTCTGTTGGTTCTGGATTTGTCTGTCCCTGTGGGCAGGGGCGGTTCCCATGTCCTCTCATATTAGAGGCAAGAAGAAGAGGTGGTGATGGTTTCCTGTGCACTCTCTGGCCCCTTCCCACCTTCACTTCCTTCTTGTCTGTAGAAAACGTCAGTGTAGTTGAAAATCTCCTTTAAGTCTATATACAATGAGGCTCCACTTGTAATTATGTTTTTTGGAGATCAGCTCCTATAATGGTGACCTCCAGGTGGCCATCCCCTCCTGGGGATACCCACACCTGGCCTGCATGGCTTTGATGTGAAGGAGGGGGTGGCAAAGGAACAAGTTTCTGGGAGACGGTTTCTGAGCTTGGGCTCTATGTAGGGAAGCCACAAATAAAAATTTTCCTTCCAAACACTGCAATTCAATTCAGACAAACAAGATGTAGAACAATTAGACATAGGCCTAGGAGCTCAAGCTCCAGGGAAATGGAAAAAAACATCACTTCCAAGACTGAACATTCAGTGAGTATTAGCAGACACTGAAGGAAGAAAACCTCCCAGGAAATGCAACCACTGAAGACTGTTTAAAAATACAAAATAAAACTTGGGTCAGGCATGGTGGCTCATGCCTATGATCCTAGCATTTTGGGAGGTTGAAAAAGGAGGGTCACGTGAGGGCAGGAATTAGAGACCAGCCTGAGCAACATAGTGAGAACTTGTCTCTGCAAAAAATAAAAATAAACTAGCTGGGTATGGTGACGCATGCCTGTTGTTCCATCTACTCAGGAGGCTGAGGTTGGAGAACTGCTTGAGCTCAAGAGTTCAAGGTTGCAGTGAGCTGTGATGATGGTACTGCATTCCAGCCCAGTCAACAAAGTGAGACCCTGTCTCAGAAATCAAATAAGGTACAGTGAAATAAAAATAAAACTTCTTGGAGTATTACCAGATCCCAGGATGATAATCCTTTTCATAATATTCAGCATCCCTCATCAAGGACACAGTTCTCATAGTGAACGTTTTTTGGAGGGAGAACCAGCTTTGGATACATACATCACTTGGAAAAGGACAGGTGGCTGATATAGAACCTATAGGAGACCAAAATATTACAGAATAATAAAGAAGATAATTCTTCCAGCCAGTTTTGGCTAAGGGTTTTAAACATTTCAGGAAAGAAAGATAGGGGATGAACAAATACCATAGTACACAGGAGACCTAGTTGAGGGAAGAGTGAGCGTATGTGTACATGTGCACGTGTGCGTGCGTGTCTGCCCACACAGATGCCGGGCCCCCTTTCCTCTCTCTGTTGCCAGGTGCTGGTGGGTGCTTCTGACTGACCTTTCCCCACACTGATGTGGAAAGAACTAGTCACCACCTTGGGGGGTTCATTACGCAGAGACTCACGGGAAAGGAGGAAATGGCCTCTTGCCTGGGCCACATGCTTCATGTGCTTTTTCACAAGAGACCTGAACTTGAAGCTTGCCAGGCATTTCCCAGTCTCAGTAATGAGCTGGAGTTTTTCCGCAGAGACCCCTTGGCTGACAACTCAAAGAAAAACCAAGTGTGAAACAGGGAGGGTGCATGCAGGCACCCAGATCCCGGAATGATACAAAGAAAGTATATTCGGGAGGCAAACTGGCAGATAAAGAGGGAAGATTTAAACAGTTTGTCTTATTAATAAAGATTTTTTCAAAGCTACCTGAACATTTAAGGGAGAAAATTAAAAACGTTAAACTATTTGACAACGTATCCTTCATCTGAGGATCTATTTCTTACTCCCGCCTCTTTCTATTTTTGACTGGTCTGATTTAGAATATAAAACAACTGTAACACAGTTCTTTCCGATATTGAATTTATGCAAATTCCTGTGTAATCGATACTGCTAATATGAGGTCTAACATGAAAATGCACAATCAGACACACCACGCACTTGCAAGCAATGAAATGTGTTTGTAGCTTGGTCTGGTGCATTGAGCAGACGACGACTTGAGGTACCAGGAACCTAAGAGCGAGTGAGGAGTAGTATCTGGCTCCTCCTGGTAGAGCTGAATGGTAGGTAACGATACGCTGGCTCCACTTACGGTGTTGGGGTAGCACGTGAAGGGTTGAAGGCAGCCTGGTGATTACGATGTGAGTCACTGAAGGTTTTGGTACCAAACTGGTTTCTAAGCTAGCTAGTTTCTAGAAGAATATTTATCACATTTACAAGTAGTGTTAATTCTTTCCAGGCTGGTTAGGCTAAAATTTAATGTATTTATACGTTAGCGTATTGAATTACTTTTAGAACTGAGTCGGGATCTGGAGAACATAATCCATGTAATTAATTGTGCACTGAACAACTCTAATCCTTCAGTTACTTGAAAAAAATTACTTTTGGAATTAGTATTATTTATTTGTTGATAACTATACTTCATATATGCACACAAATGTGTGTGTGTGTGTATATATACATTTAGATGGAGGAAAACGCATTAGGTAGGAAGCCCAAGCTTAGCATTAATTTCTGGAGTTGAATCAGATGTACATTTACACTGTAAATAGTTATGTTAAACATTGAACTAGTTTTTGTATCTTTTGCTTGTTAACTGAGTAATTTTCTTTGAATATAGAACTAAAACTGAGCTTCTGACATAGTGACATTCAGGTCTTAAGGCCAAAGTCAGGAAAATAATATGAAATAAGAAGGTACTGCACTACATTTGGACACTCATTCCTTGAAACTCTATAAACTTCTCTTCATGCAAACTATATTTGGAAATCACTTAGTGAGGCATGAAAATGGGGCTATAACTAGTGGAGGGGAGATGAGTGGAACTGAAGCTACTAGGACAATGTGGATGTCTGCACCTGCAATTTGTTTTGATGAGGTTTTACCAATATAATCCAATTAAAGAAATTACTTCCCTCCCTCCTCTTTTTTCCTATGAAGTTTTTCTATAATCTACACAACTTTCATTGCAATTTTTCCTAACTATGTATGTCGTTTTTAAAAAACACCAAAGAATGGTTGAACAGAAAATAAATCTGGAAATAGGCAATTTCCTCATAATCAAAAGGAGATGGGGAAAAGATAGATTTAATACAGTAAAACCTCCATAGTCGACCACCTCTCCACACTGACCATCTCCTTACGTTGACCTAATTTTCATAGACTGGACATTGTACCACATGTCTTCAATGGAAGTTCCTTAAGCTGACCACTTCCATGTGTTGACCAGTTTGTTACAGTCCCCTGGGTGGTCAACTCACAAAGGTTCTACTGCATCTTCTTCCTTCTTTATTCTCAATTCAACATGATTAATTTTTGCTGGTTTATGTTTACCATAGTTATAACATTATAGGATTCAATTATGGGAGATAATATTTACTTGGAATAAAAATCATATTTATAGAATAAAGACATTTTAATAATACCCTTATATCAAGCGGCCAACATTTCCTCCTCTAACAATAACACAGCCTCTCACTGCTTTTTAGCATCACTGAGCTATCAGAGAACCTGGGGCACCTGGAGTGAGGGGCTCTGGCTATGAACTCACCCCCTTAAGACCTACCAGGCATGGGGTGTTGGCAAGTTCTGAACTTCTCTCTTTAATATTGAGCCTCCTTATCTATAAGATGGAATCTATAATGTCACATTTTGTATGGTTATTATTAGAATCAAAATTAATTCAGCTAAGAAAAAAATCTATCCATAATAGTTAATCTTAAAAATATTTTTTGAATATTTGATTGAGAAGTAGTTTTTAAGATAATTAGAAGTGCTTGTTTTATTTTTACTGAAATGATTGCTGGTATTTGAAAATGTGTATATCAAAATGTGTAACTCTTTGTCAAGGCATTTTCACATTAGAATAGATCGCCGATGATTCCCAAGTCCTCTGAGGCATGGAAGAAGGCCATTATGCCACATCTTACAGTATCCATGTAGTGCTCATAATATTCTCCAATTTAAAAGTTTTATATGTGCTCAGAATAGCATCAGCCCTTCTACATTTCTATAAACCTTGAGAAATACCTTTGACCAAAAGTAACATATCTTTGCACCTTGAAATGGTAAACACATTCAAAATAACCTTAATAAAATATGTGTGGATAATATAAGCATATTTATGGAACCTACTGAGTAAAAATAAAACATAAAAATATAATTACGTACTTTAAATTCTAAATATTAAGGAATTCCCCAAAGGATTGCAGTTTTTATGCTGCATAATGTTCACAAGGACTTTTCTGACCCATTCATCTAAAGAAACTCACCACTCTCACATAATCTTGCTTTACTTTTCTCATACCACTTAAGACTTTTGGAAATAATGCTTTTCCTTAATTAACTGTCATCTCCTATCCCCAGGCTTAACATTCCATGATACCACGAGTTTGACTTTTGTCGATGGTTGGATCCCAGCATCAGAAACAGTACCCAGCACATAAAGGCCCAGTCAGGTTTCAATGCATAAAAGAAAAGAATGAAGAGCAAGAAAGAAGGAAGGGACAGAGATTAGGAGAAAGCTATCAAACCCGCTATCCGGCTCAAGTGAAGGTGGTAAATATATCATAACTTTGGCTTTTATTACATCCAGAAATTTCTATCCTATAAGAAACACTTGCAAAGTAGAGTATCCATTATGGTACATTTATTTCCAAAAATATGTGTAGAAACCAAGACAGACTCAGAAAAAAAAACGTGTGTATGGAATAAACAAGGAGCTATAATAAAAGCTACTGAGATAATTCTTTAATTGAAAAGTTAAAAAAATTAGCATACAGTACTGTAATAAGCCACGTGCAAAGAATATTGTAGTAGAGCAATACTAGTTACTCTTTATTGGACAGTTCATTATTAGGCAGTGTACTAATTGCTTTGTATGCATTTCCTGTGTGTAAAAAATGAATAAGTGAAAATGTACATAAGTAAGGCAGGGGCACTTAATAGTGGTCATCTGCATATCCAGGTTGATAAACCTACAAATGTCTGCATTCCATGTCCGGAGGCCTACACAGAGAAGACGTCACTTTTCCTAGAGGCAGATGGTCACTTAAAGTATCTTCTAGCCCAATTACCCTATTCTTTGCCTTATTTTTATAAAACCACACAGATTACAATTTCCTAAGATAGCAGTCAAGAAAAAATAGGGGAGATGAAATAATTATGTACAATGTTTTACAGAGGACTCATATTTTCAGGTAAATATTTAATTACTTGCAAATTACAATGTTTAATTAGTTTCTGAGTAATAATAAAATGCTATGGAAGAATATTCTTTGCTGAAAATGTAATTTTATTCTGCATATGGTATTATTAATAATGAATTTATCAAGAATCAGTCTTTCCAACCACCACTTCCTACTTTCTAGCTTTCCAACTCTGAAATTATATTAAAAATAAATCTGTAACATCTTATAACTCCTTAGAAAACTTGTAAGGTATTAATTTTATCATGGTAAACACAAGGGCCCCCACAACCAACCATGACTTCTTGTAACTATTGCATTTATCTTAGCAAGGGCAAAGCACACATTCATTAGTCCCCTGCCTATTTCTTCACTGAACACAGAAATCATGCTTTTTTCTGACAATAGGCTGAATAGGAAAGTAAATATCATGAAAATCAAATCTCATAAAATAAGGATTAGTACACTCAAAACTAATAATATACCATGGACTCTACATCTTTTTTGCTTTGATTTATTATTTCTAAATAATAAATTTCTGCCTTTTGCAGACAAGGTATTCTACTGGGATAATCTCAGAAAACATGTGCTAAGACTTTAAGGATATGTTAGATTGATTGAATCACAGTATCAAGGAATGTTCTGAGCCAGAGGGATCTTGAAGCCAATCTGGCCCAACCCCTTCTTTATACTGATAATGAAATATATCCTCAGTTTTTTTGGGATTTGCCCTTGCTGCTATTCAATGGCACACCCCAACAACCCTTTGCTATCCTCTTTCTCTACGTTCTGTGAAGACCCACGAACGCATCATTTGGGCAGCAGTGCACAGTGCTGGGCAGAGCAGAGGTCTCATTTCATTGCGCCTCTGTACAGGAGCCAGAGAGAAGACCAAGGTGCCAAACTTAGTCTGATTTATGTGTATCCATGATGACTCAGGTTCTAGTGCAAAGTCGGGGAGCCCTGTGTCCTTCAATGGTATTCAGAGTATCAGTCTGTGATGGTGTAACCATCCCAAATAATTCCTTATCTTAAGGAAAAACAGCCCTCCCCCCAGCCCTGCAGACCATGTGTGCATGTGGATGGTGAGTGCGTTACATATACCTCAGGCAGGAAGGAAGGAGACGAGCCAGGGAGGAAGGCTGGGCTGTGTGGGGAGATGTGACCGTTCTCACCACTGCTTGGAGTGAGAGCCCGGCCAACAACCCTAAGGTATAGCATTATTTCTTCTATTTCAAAGAAAAAAATCTTAGGTCAAAAGAGACCTATGATCACTTTTATAATAAGTGGAAAAGCCAGAATTTAAAACCTGGCTCCAACCTGGAAACACAACATGCCTCTCAGGGTGGCATCCTGCCTCTCATCCTACAAAATGAAAGCAGACTCAGTTCCAGGCCGGCTGGGGGAAAGCCCTGGTATAACACCAGATTCAAAACGGCTGGTGCAAAGGTGTCTTTGCAACCTGTTCAGAGAGGCTTGAAATGTCTTTGAAAGAAATCCTTTCCTTCTGTAATTAGAGATAAAGCTTGAAATGCAGATAGCCTAGAGAAAAGAGAAGCCACCTTTGTCCATGGCACACACAACATAATGTTAAGATTTCTTCTCTCCATTTCCTCCATGAGAAAAGAGGCTGTGAAAAGGCCTAAAAATTGTCTAAGAGCAAAGGTAAAAGTAGAGAGTTAACAGAGAAATAAGTGAAACCAGGTCAGCCTTGCTGGAGGCAAGGTCCTCCCCAGCCAGGACGCTGTCTTCTGGGGGAGGTTCCTCTTCTCCTGCTGGAGGAAGCAGGGTGGGCTGTGCTAGTAGACACTCCAGGGTTCCATTTATCAAGGTGCTGTGTGGCACAGGGAGAAAACATTTATTATTTTGAAATGTGTTTCAATTTTGGCCACTTACTCAAGGAGAAATACATTCCTCTTAGGGATAGTTCCTCCTTTTGACTGGAAAATATCTCAGTGTGCGTTTTGATTATGTAGATAGGCCTTTGGGCAGCCTTGGTGGGAGAAGAGATGCCAAGAGTCAAGCTGCTGTATGCCACAAAGAGGAATCTGAGGTGGCTCCACCACAGGGACCCAGAAGGACAGGCTAGCACAGCCCTACAGGAAGACGGCCTGCAGGACCGCCACCTCTGCCAAGTGACATCTGAGAGCTCATGGTAGCCAACCATCTTGTGCCATAATCACCCGACCACTCACCGCCAGACTTTAGTAAAAAAAGAAAGTCAGCTACCTTTAATTTCTGTTACTACAGACAGAGAGGGAGAAATGGTAATAGACATGGATAACAACCAAGGACGATCTCACAACAGGTGTTTGGAACCAAAATAAATTTTTTAAAAAACCCCAAAATAACAAAACACAGTGCTGGGTCCTGAGGCTTCTGAAAGCATTTGAGATTAGATGAGGACTCAATTTTAATTGGGTGTTATCGGGTGTGGGCTAGAGGACTTGGGAACGTTCAGGTGACACTTCTCAGGTGCCCCTGGGTGTATGGTACTGATTTGCCCACAAAGGTCCTTCCCAGTGGAAAGAGGACGAGGTGTTGGAATGATCTTCCAGTCTGATGTGGGTACCAGCTAAGCAGCATTTCATATTTGCTATTTACCACTCGACACCTATTTTCCAGAGCCTTCCGTAGGACAAGGCCTGAGAGGAAGGCCACAGAGGAAATGCCTCTCACAATTCAGTTGAGAGAAAACGCTTGGCTGTTCTGGTGCTCTGACTTGCTTCCTTTCATCAACTATGAACAATGGGACTTGCCCAGTTTCCTGTCCCGGTCCTGTCCTGAATGTCTCCAGTGGCTTTTGGCTTTTTTACAGATTCTCTTAGCCTGATTTTTCTAATATCAATTTCCCTCTCTGCCTCGCCCCTTTTCTATTCAAGTCTTATTGTAACTGTTTTTTTAATGCCTTCAAATTATTTTTTGAAGTAGGAAAGTAAGTAAATGAAATAGCTGACTGAGAAATTAAGGTTCTAATTTAGAGATTTTCTTCTTTTCTATGTGTTTAGTAAGACCTTCTTCAAAAAAAGGAATACTAAAATATCTGGAGGGGCAGAATCCGAAGTGCAGAAATTATAAGTTACAACAGAAATGCCAGGTCTATGTGCTAGTAGGCTTTCCATGTAACTAAGCAGAGTACCTTTCATGTAAATGTTGTCTGATTTTGTATAGTTATTTACTCAAATATGTTACAATAGAGAATAATTGAAGTAGAGTGAAGTTGGTTAGAAAGCTCTCAAGGCGATGGTTATTTTTAGACGATTTCTGGAAAAGGGTGGGCAATATAGGGCTTGGGGGTGATAAGATGGCAAAGATTGGATGGACAGAACTCCATTCGCCATATTCAATAAATGTGCAGCTTTCATTGCAATTGTTTTAAATGAGCAGTGTTTCAATTTTTCTCGCCAAACACATTATCTCTATTTTTCTCCCATAAGTATTTTTCTTTTCTTTTCTTTTTTTTTTTTTGTGTGTGTTTGGTTTTTGCAGTTTTTGGCCAGGGCTGGGTTTGAACCCACCACCTCTGGCATATGGGTCCAGCGCCCTACTCCTTTGAGCCACAGGCGCCGCCCACCCATAAGTATTTTTCATCTCTCACCTTGTCCATTTGTTAATCCAATTGATTAATTAGAATACTCTGGTAAAAATGAGTTTCGGTTAATTTAATTTGGTTTTCAGAATGATAACTCAAACCAATTTTGCTTCAATCTTGCATTACTGAAAATATTCTCAACATCTATTAGATCACTTTTTCACCTTAGCAAATAAAATACTTAATATTTCTTTCATGTGTCAGAAAATGGTGTATCTCTGGTTCATTATTTTGAATGAATCATAACTTTATAGGATTGTAATATGAAAATCTGTCTAGCTATTCATTGATCTCCAGAAAAAAAAAAAACCTGAAGCCTGATTTTTAAAACCAACTTTGCTGTCTTGTTTGTTTTCTAGTGATTTCAAGCTCTAAAAGTAGAGCAAAAAGAAAAAAAAAAAACTCTAGTTAATCAAAGGTTCTATTTAGCTATGTTCCAGTTAATTTGAGCCTTTCTGAATACTAATTGCATGAGGCAAATCACATTTATTCTGGAGAAGATAAGGCTTTTGTGAAATAAATTTAAGGAATTCTGAGTCCAGAAATAGAAAGTAAATTTTTAGATAATTTAAATCTTATGTATACAATATTTAAACCTTTTCAGGATCATATAACAGGGGTTAGTGGAATTACAAATCTGGATAGCTATTGTCTAAGCTTTTTGAAATCTTCTTTAGAAAGTTTAAAATGGGGGGAGAGGGGAGGATGGGTGGAGGGAGGGTAATTGGTGGGTCCACACTTACGGTGCATCTTAGAAGGGTACAGGTGAAACTTACTAAATGCAGAATATAAATGTCTGTACACAATAACTAAGAAAATGCCATGAAAGCTATGTCAACCAGTTCGATGAAAATATTTCAAATTGTATATAAACCAGCACATTGTACCCCATGATTGCATTTATGTACAAAACCATGATTTAATAAAAAAATAAAAAAAAGAAGAGTTTAAAATGGATCAACATAGTTGAAACTTGATATACACATTGTAAAAAGAATCCTATTTCAGTGTGAAACACCCAGATTATTTTATGAGGTTTAATTATATTAAGATACTATATCCCTATAATTATACAGTAAAACAGTAACAAGAACAAAACTAGCATATTCAACAGACATATATCATTTTCTCAATTTACTCATATATCTTAACAAAGCTTTTCAATTTTGTGGGAGCCAAGGCAGATTGCATACACACTCTACAATTTCATAATCTCAAATAGTGTTCAGAGAGGAGCAGCTGCAAGGTCTTAGATAACCAGGGTTTGTCAATGATTGTTGAGAGCTGCAGTCCAGAGCAGGAATTTGGCCATTTTCCTAGGTTTCATGGGGTTTTATACTGTCCTAGGGGGAGTATACTGCACATGTTCACAAATGTTCAGTTAACATTTCATAATTGGTAAAAGATTCACTTGGAGGTCTGCAAACTCAGAACAGCCATAGAACATTCTCTTAATAATTACTGTGCAAGTCTAAAGGCATCGCTACTGCATTTTTTGGTTAATAATGAAGAAGCAAGAATCCAATGTACTCAATTCTAATATGAAGGCAGTAGTTGACCTAATACATGGTAGGGGGTAGGGGACTGAGGGAGCAGGGATGGGGGAAGGGAGGCGGGAGGGTGTAGGGGGCTCACAGTATATGGCACACCTCTTGGGGGTGGGACACAATTATAAGAGGGAATTTACCTAATAAACGCTATCAGTGTAGCCTAATTCTTTGTACCCTCAATGAATCCCAAATAATAAAATTAAGAAAAAAAGAATAAAAAATAGTGAGGCCTTATGGGGAGTGCCTGTAGTCCCAGATACTCAAGAGGCGGAGGCAGGAAGATCACTTGAACTTGGGAGTTTGAGGTTGCTGTGAACTGTGTTGACACCATGGCACTCTAGCCTGAGGTAACAGAGTGGAACTCTCTCCTAAAAAGAAAAAATTATTCTTTGGACATGAAATGAAATAAGAAATAAGAGTATGTCCTTAATAGATGAGTTGCAGGAATATAATAATATAACACAGGAAACTTGCCTGCAACAAACGTCTAGTATACATAGCAAGTATACTCAAAGACGTAGGAGGAGAAGTAACCTGAGCACAGGAATCTCCTTCTTTCTGCAATAAAGTCTTTGCTAGAAATGATTTTTCTAATCAAATGAAGCACTCTTGGAGTTGCAAGTCAACATTTGTTGGGACTTAAAGTTTACTTTGGTAAAAGTGAAACTGTCTAAAATATATAGAGCACTGAGAGTTGATTTAAAGCAAAGACTAGAACAAAAAAAAGTATTTTGAGATTTTTTTTCTTGATTCCTTTTTCTCATGAAGGTAGATAGACAGGTAGAAAGAATGTCTCTACCTGTCTCATTTGACATCTGTCTACCTTTAAACTCCTAGGATCAACAGAGTGCCGGCCTGATATACAGTAGGGCATCAACAAACGGGTATGGCATGGATCAATATGTTTCTTTTATCCTACTCTATTGCTATAAGAGAATGATTTCCTTTTAGAAAGAAAAAGAAATTTATCTTTCATGTAAAACCCTGATTGCACAATGGAAATCGAGCAGCAAAATATGATAACTGGCAGTCAGAAATTTTTAACTATAATTTTTATTCAAGTAGCATTTGTACATGAGTTAATAAAACATCAACATGGGACACACTATAAAATTTAGAGGGAGAGAGAGACAAAGTTAAAAAAAAAAAAGATAATTATCTGAAGGCAAGATTTAGAAAGGAAGAGCTTGACCTTAGGTCTCAATAAGCAGAGGACTTCTCTGTCCTCCTGAGAAACTGGGAGGCGGGAAAACGCCTTGGCTCCCCAGGGACAATAGATGTCTCAAAGGACAAATTAGAAAGGAATGAATGACGTAATCAAGAAGAGGGAAAAAAGTAATAGAAGGCCTCAAAATGAGGGTTACAGAGAGCAAAACCATGTTAATGAAAACAAAAGCAAAAAAGGCAGAAGTCTCTGAAATGAAACAATCCTGGAACATTAGGTAGGTAGGTATAAAAGCACAAACGATTCAGGCCTACTTTCAAATCTTGGTTTTATCCAATCGCTATCTATGTGACCTTGCACAAATTAAGTAATCTCTCTGAGCGTGTGTTTCCTTATTAAGTAAGCGTATATAACACAGTGCATTTTGAAGGACTTTGTACAATAACACATTGAAATAGCCTGCCACAGCATAGAGGTTCTATAAATGTTGAGTTTTTGCTCATTGCACAAATGTACTTTCAAGTTTAAACATGAGTTAACTCACTTCTCAACAAGTACCCCGCCTGGAGCTGAATCTCTTCTGTGTTCTGTGGGGGTTTGGAGTTTTTTTGTTGTTTGTTTGGCTTTTTGTTTGTAGTTATTTGGTTGTAAAAAAGGGCATATGTACTTTACATTTTAGACAAGAAAAGTACACACATTTGCCTGTATATTCTCAAACGTCTTTACAAAGGGTAGTAAAGTCTTTTAAAATACATCAGTGCCAGCTGGAGGCTTGCATTCCCTTCTAAGTTCAGCATGGTTGAGAATGTTATAAATAGATCCCATGCTAGAGGGACTCAAAAGTTATCTAGCCCAACTCCCTGTTCTTATAAATGGGGGAAACTGAGGCCCAAATAAGTAATGATTATTCATGCGGTAGTTCAGCTATTCACTCCACAAACAGTAGTGGAGCACGTTCCACAGGGCAGGCCTGATGCTAGGCCTCAGTGTACCCAGATGGCTGAATCTTGGGCCTGCATTCAAGGCCTCATTGGCGTTGTACTTTATCTGGGGTGATACAGCTGGTGTGAAAACCCTGGGGTCGAATTCCCAGCCCAAGCTCTTCCCACTACACTGAGTTTTTAATGTTTTTAAGCCTATTTTAACTTATGACATGGACTCGGGGTAAATAGGACAAGATAGGCCCTGAATTTCTTGTTAATCGCTGACCTTCTGAGATAGTAAGAGTAAACAGTTCCAAATTAATTTTCAACCAAAGCCTAAGTCTGGCAAAAGGGCTAGAGGCCTCAGTGGAGTCAGACTTCAAGATGAAACCGGCCCCAGGGCTCCTGCAGGCCCAGCAGGGAAGGGTGGAAGGGGCTGCTCCAGATGTGGCGGGACCAGATGGCACCAGCTGGAAGTGGCTCTCCAACCTCGCACGTGCTTGTCTCTGTCTCACTCCAGGTTTTATGGGTGAGGGTTGAGAAACCTGCTTGATAGCAGCAGATAGCCAAACTTTCCCAGTTATGTGGAGTGACGCTTTGTACTAGTCTTGGATCTTTGCTCTTTGAGTCTGTACCATGTAAATAGTTCTAGTTGATAAAGATGGTCCCTTAGCCATCTTCACGTGGAACTTTAAATAGAAATTCAACTTCAGTTTTGCAAAGTAGATTCTTTAGGGGACTTGCAGCATCTCCTGTGTGCCTACCATCAATTGCCCCTTCCTAAAAGAATTCCCATTAACTTTCTGAAGAAATCTCCCTTCCCTGATTGTGTGAGGTATTGAGTGAGTACACAAGGTGCTTCCTTTCATCCTTCTGCCCTCCCCCCACACCCACACACAGAAGTAAGGGGGTTCTGAGACTCTCCTTTAGCAAGCACTGTCCTCTCCCTTCCCCAGATAAATTCATGCCCATCTCTCTCCTTCTCGCCTATAACTCTGAACAATATGCAAGGTGGATCAAGGAGGAAACTTGGAGTTCATTCAGAAGACCCTCTAGGGCTGCCTGAACTGCCTTCCAAACCTTAAAACACCTTCTAATGCTTGCACCTGCCTCCTCAGTTCCCTGGGTGCCCCAGTCTCTGTCCAACTAACGTGCACTCAAGGCAGGCAGAGTTGGGGTTGTTGCCCGCAACAAAAGATCTTTCTTGATGCAGAAACATCACTCCCTGATCACTACTGCAGTTTGTCAGAACAGATGTAAGTGGAAAGTTATCTGGTTTTACAACAGAAATCTAAGAAATTTCACCAACACTTGTGATTAGCATGCTTTTAAAAGATTCAATAAAAGTAGATTTATCCTACCAGCAACTACCCAAAAGCTTGCACCAGCACTTCTTATATCTGTAACATGATGCAAACTGGTGTTTGTAATGAAAAACAGGGTGGTGAGGGAGAAGGATGTGGGTTTGGGGTAAAGCCCTCTCACTTCTTGGTGCTCCAGACCTTAATCCCTTCACTCAAAGCCTCTGTTGTTCTCTCTCTAATAGATGGTTGAGAGCACCTGCCTTACTTTTCTTACAGTTCCTTTTTAAATTATGGAGATTAAAGAAACTAGTAAACATTTGGGGGAATATACATGGTACTATAAATATGCACCTATTGCATGTCCTAACAGACGCTAAATCTAAGAATCAATAGTATTTTGATTGTTTACATTTTATTGTATTTACATTCTTAGCAAATTGACAATCTTCAAACCATCTTTATTAACTTTTTCTAAGGCTAACCTATGAGTGAAAACTGGGAATATACATCAGGAAATTGAATGAGACACCAGATCAACAACACATTAACTTTGTAAAACAGATACCAAGAAATTCTATTAAATCTCTTAGGTTCTACATTTTGAATTGATTTAATTACAAAATGCTTTGGATGCGTATGAAGTTGCATTTTTCAGTGTTTTTTCCTGCTAGCTGTGAAGCCCGTAAATATTATTTTTGCAAACAGGAGAAACGCACAGCCTTTATGAGAAGGAATTTGCCTTCCTGCCCTTTGTTTTCCTGCCTGAGAGGTGCCGAGGGCTGATTTTCAAGAAGTGTCCTCACCTTGTCTGTATCTGTATTGATGTGTTTGGTGAGCAGAAAAGGAAGTGACAGGTTCTATTTTAATCGGGGAAAGAATAGACCTCACTCATTCTCCCAAACAACTACTTGAATTCATCATATTTTTTAATCATCTTCTCTTATACATAAAATTTAAATTCTTCAGAGGCAGCACCAGTACCAGGAGAGAATAACCGCCCACTCAGATTCTCTGCAACTTGTGTTGAGAACGTAATCAAGGCTTTCTTTTCTGACATATATCAAAGCACTTCATATTTATATCTCTTGATTAAAATTTAAAAATTGGCAACATTATATTGACAGGTCAATCGGGAATTTGAAATGAATCATTAAATGCTAAATCTCAACTTTCTAAAGCAAATACTTTATATTATCAAATCCTAGAAAAGTTATACATCTTTGGTAGTTATAAGAAGAGTCGCAATGATTTTTAACTATATACATTGTACATCAAACACTCCAAATCATTTGCTAAATAAAAGTAATGATAATTTAATATGGAAAATGGGACTCTATTTTATGTTGCAAGTTACAAGTTGTACTGTAGAATACATTTTTTAAAGATTAAGACAAGACTCTCAAACTCATTTACTGTGCCATTTATTATTTTGTCTGTCTTCCTAATATATAAAATATATGTGATGAAAAGTAGTAGAAGAAGCCATTTAATTATAAGTTAATAGATTTTAGAGAAATGAAATACAGGGAGATTATAGATATATAAATGTAGAATTATTTCTTCCTCTGCTACAAAAATACTTTCTTCAGCTATCCTTCAGAGGAAATAAATAACTTTAGTATGAGCTTCCCTTTATAGAGGATGTATGCCATAAATTAATTATAACAAAATAAACTTTTTATTTATTTATTTATTTATTTATTTATTTATTTATTTATTTATTTATATATTTTTGGTCTTTCTTCCTTCCGCCCTGCCTTCCTGCAGAACACATCTTTTAGAAAGAAAAGCAGTCAAGCTTGAAAAAAATCCATTGTTCCTGTAGGGGAGAAAACAATAATATCTTTTCCTCATCCACAACAAGGCTCATGGCCGAGACAGACTGACAAGATGAAGCATACCAAATTATTTAACCAAAGTTTTACATGACACAAGAAATTGCCTTCAGAAATGAAGATCCAAAGGCCCAGGGAAAACTACATATTCTTACGCTTAGGTCAGTGAAGAACAGGCAGTCCTAGAGAAACCTGATTGTACAAAAAGCAAGTATGACCTAATGAGTAACACACACCGGAGGAACTCAGCAGGGCCTGCCCCTTCAGATTCTCCTTGGCCTCTATGTAGAGGGTGGGACACCTGTTTCCCCAGGGTCTTCAGGGGAGCAGGGAAGAGGTCAGGAAGTGGTTTCTAGGTTTTACGGCTTGCTTTGGAGGAGAGAATGCTTTGGGAACTAGAATGCTTCTATGACCCACTTCGGGGAATAAAGGAAGGTGAAAGAAAGGAGGGAACAGGAAGGCCAGAGAGTGACCTCCAAGGTGCCATATTTTGGGTAGTGTGTTCTAATTCCTAACCTTCCTTAGCTCAAATGTGTGCTGAGTTTAATTTCTAGCCATTTAATTCAATTAAAAACCATAGTTCCTTTGGTTCACATATAGAAACCATATAAGGCAAAAAATAATGAAACTTCTCAAACAGGGGCAGAGTTCATTCTAATAGACATGTAAAAGAAATTGAAGATTGATGCATTTAAAACCTTTAATTAGATTTTTTTACTACCGTACATTTCTTACAGTGACTCTAGCCATTTTTTAAATCTATTTTTAGATGAGGGAACAAAAGTACAAAATGGCAAACAGAAAAAGAGGCAAGCTCAGGGGAGTCAATTCAAGCATTTTTTGGGGGAAAAAGTGATATTGAGGCTTAAGTTCCTAAATCATAATTTTGCCTTCATGGAGGCCTCCAATTATTTAAAATTAAATATTGTCAGGGCTCAGAACGTCACAATCCAAAATATGACATCTTGGCACTAAGTATTTTAAGCTGAAGGAAATTGAGAAAACCATAGAATTCCTTTCTTTTTGTCTTCCAATCATACTTCTGCCTGACTGTCCCTAATGATACACAGATGCCCCATTTCTTTGGGTCTTCATTTCTGAAGGCTCCCATGTCCCATAAAATTTACGTTAAATACATTGGTTACATTTTTCTCTTATTAACCTGTCTTTTGTAACAGAGGTGCTACGTCTTCTCCACTATGATAGACATTACTCAAGGGCCAAACACCACTCACAGATACACAAGAGTTAACACATGCCAGCGCAATGACGATATCAATATGGTTACTAAATTAATAATGTTTTACGGTAACTTTTCATAAACCATCTTCCTGTCAGATAACAACAAGAATATGTATGCATTTATTTTTAAGACCCATCTGTCAAGTTGCATTAGTGGGTTACAAAATGATTGGCAGAAAAAGAAGCCTCCGGAACAGGTGACACAGTTGCATTCCTCCTCCTCCAACAAATGGAAGTGTGGGCAACAAGAGCATTCTTTATATCTTAGATATAGTTTATTAAAAAGGCCTTATACATTAAAAAAAAAAAAAAAGCAGAGCAAAGGATCATCTGGAGAATTCAGAGCCTAAAGTGATTAATTAGACCTTATTTTGTCTTGAACAGATTTACTAAGCATTTTTCAAATAGCCACATTGTTTGTAATTACCAAAATCACACCTCCATTGGCCAGCCCGAGTCACTTCATGCATGAACAACAACCTGATTGAGCACTCTTGTTAGGGCTTCATTCTTCATTGTAATTAGCCATAATCATAGTCTTCCTAGGTGCATGAGAATGTGCGAGCAACTATTCACAGCTTCAATCCATTTGAATATGAATCCTCTCAGTAAGGAGCAACAGAATAGGAGAAGCAGAGTGGTTTCTCTAGGGAATTTTGTAAAGCATCTCTCCTCTAATTCTACCCCCCTTCAAAATGTTCCCTCTCCAGTATCTGGATTCTATTTGCTAAAACAAGGGTGGCTTAATGAAGACAATGGTTTATTATTTCTTAAGTGACACAGGAGGGCCCAAGTATTACAGGCTTAGTTCTTTCAGTCTTTGCCAAGGACACAAGGAACAAAAGAACAAGCAATTGTGTGTGGAAAAGAAAACTCGGACTAGGCTCTGCTCTGTGAACTCTCAGAGGAGAGGGGCCTTTGCTATTCTACAGCTCAAAGGCTGGGGCTTGCTTTATTTCTCCCCCCACTTTATCCACCCCCCTGCAAATGACTCAGACATTATAGAAAAGGCTGAAAGCAGCAGGGATTGAAAACAAAGGCTCAGTGGAGGAGGGTGACATTTCTAATCCTGTCCCAAGCACATTCATAGTGAGCCCCCTACTGGCAACTCTACTTTTCCCTCCTTTGCTGTTTAATCCCCTAACCCCTTCAGGAAAGATCCAGGGAAGCAGGCTGGAATTGCTCCAAATGCAGTCTCAGCCAAAAACCGGGAAAACAAAATTCAGGGGAAAATAAGAGAAGTGCTGTATCTTTAATAGAAAGCTCAAGAAAAACTCAATCCCTGCAGTAAAACTTTGGCTAAATATTAGATACGAAGTATTATTTTAAAAGCTATGTGATCTGCACCGAGATTGAAAACACAATTCAAATTATTTAAAAAGAATAATCATTTGAGTTATGAAGCTAAGTCAACTAATCATTTAAACTAATAACATAATTCAGTAAAAGCGTGGTGCTGCAAACATAAAAGCCATCACTTCAAAACCTTCACTGTTTGTATATATAGTTGTTTTTTTTTTTTTTAGCCATAGCCCATACCTGACAAAATGCCTGTTTATATTATTTGCTACCTTAAGATACTCGAGGGCTGTAGGTAACTCTTGATAACTCCCTAATCATCTCTTGGGATTAGAGCAGTGGTTCTCAACCTTCCTAGTGCCACGTCCCTTTAGTACAGTTCCTGTGGGTCGCTACCCACAGGTTGAGAACCACTGGTTTAGACCCTTCATCATCATATTGAAATGACTTTCTTAGGGTCACACAGCCAGGTGAATGTATCACTATTACAGTGCGAGATCGCAGTACAACTCTGCACTTCAACTACTATAAAGAAATCTCTGTTTGAGAACTGAACAAGGCTACAGCCCTCCCTGGCAAGTATGGCATGAAGTGTCCCATCGGGAGAGGGCCCAAAGCACTGTATGAAAGAGACCACCGGCAGAATCTGAACTCCATGAGAAAGGAGCCATAACTGATTGTCAATATCTGTCAATGGTGCCCAAAGACAATCAGTTAAATCCCCTATCTCCTACCAAATGTCCACTGGGCAGGAGAGGCTGTGCTAGGCCCTCTGGAGGGATCTCCGGTGAAGAAAACGTCACTAAATTCACTGTCCGAAGGCAGCCGGGGGCGGGGCTGCTGGGTTCACTTGGGCAGCGGCCAGAGCCATCGTGGGCATCTCCTCCCACTCCTTTGTCATGAGTTACATTTATCCCAATATCGTCATTTGTTTCTCTGATCTCTTTATCTTCTTACACTACAATTTGAGGTTATTTTGTTTTAAAGCCATTTTACTATTTGGTAAGTCAAGATCCTCATCTTGTACTTCTTCTTTTTCAATTTTTCTTAGCATAATAACAGTTTCAGACAGATGGCTGTCATAATGACTCACTCAGATAATAATATGTGATTTAAAATAAATTTGCCTTACTTGCATCTCTTTTAAGAAGAGTGTGTGTGACATTAGGAATGAGTCTAAACTGAAGGGCTGACACCGGCCACTATGCCTAATGATGTCATTAGCGTCATAAGTGACCAATAATTATAACATGACCATCACTGAGTGTTCTTACTGTGTACCAGTGGGCCATTAAGTGTTTTATGTGTACCGTTTCACCTAATCTGAACAACAGCCCTACCAAGAGTGGGTGTTGTGGCAGTGCTATTCTCACTTTATGATGGAGTAAGCTGACACTATGAAAGCTTCAATAACTTGCCCAGGATCACAGAGCTAATTGATGACAAGGTTGGAAATGAATGAAAGAATCATGGCTAACATAAGATGGAGGGAGGGATCAGTTGCTTTTGAAATTTTGCCAGTCCAGAATCAACCAAACCAGCCTCACTCCCACTTGTCTCCAATACCCTGGACACAAGCAAGGAAGTTAAGACACTGCCCTGGCTGACCTGCCTGTTCTGGAAGAGCGAAGGGATATTGTGATAAGGAGAATGAACAGGAGAACACTTTCCAGACAACATATGACTTCCAAAGAGATGACTGATGGGAGCCCAAGGGCAAGTCACAGCAGACTGAGGGGACTGTTGCGTTAAACCAGAGATGGAGGAGCCATCCAAACATCATCAGGCTCAGCTAGATGAAGTCAGAAACCAATGCAGTTTGTACTAGACATACCTGTACGGCCTCAGCAAAGCTGGAAGGTTTTTCAATAATAATTCCCTCTCCAGTGGTCTTTTTAGTCATACTCTCAGGTGTACATAACAAATTAATGTCAGTGACATTATCTATCAAAACAAATGCAAGTTATGAAACTATATACACAAACATTTGCCTTGTTTTCTCTTCGGTGAGAAATAAATCCACTCTCAAACCAAAAGAAGAAAGAAGGATTAATGTAGGATCTGTAGTGCTTGCTTTTTGATTCCTTCTTTGTGATGCCTCATTATGTGTCAGACAGCATTTACCTGGAGGTCACACACACACCTCTAATTCCTGGAGCAAGTCTAAACATCTTCCAGTTCTGGCTAAACAAACACTGCAGATGCTTAAGAAAGTGCTCTTGTGGAGCTGTGCAGGTAGACGTTCTCGTTACCATCTTAACGGATTATTAGCCACTCACAGACTTTCTCAAATAGGAAAAGGTGAGCTTTTCCATAACTTAATTCAATTTTGAATGCTTATTATGTGCAAGATAATATGCAAAGCCAAGCAAGTGAACAAAGATGACAAAATCATTCCATCTTTTTTAAACCAGAAAAGAAATGGTTCCCTACCTCTAGAAATTCACAAATTAGTGAGAACCAAATATATAGTACAAATACAAAATAAATAACTATAGTTTAAGTCAAAATACATAGGAGGCAAAATTTGCAGATGTATATTAACAATATATTTTTTCAACTGTTGACCATAGAATTATTAAAATTATAACAGAATACTATATAATATAATAATAGAACTATTATAACTCAATGTCCAATGGTTGAAGGTAATATATTATTTCCTATTATTAGAGATTAGTGAATTTATGTTATTATAACCTATTGTTATAGGTTCATGAATTAAAATGTGCAATGAAAATAATAGGTAATATTAATATTTTTACTTAGCATAGACCAAACACTGTTCTACATTGAATCTTACTAAATCTTCAGAAGTGACAATCCTATTAGGTAGACATATAGATATAAATGAGGAAACCAAGGCTTTGAAAGCGGTTAGGTAACTTGTGTAAGGTTTCAAACTTGATGGTATAGCTTTATGAGTATATTTCTTTCTATTACTATTAAATTAAGTTTAACTTAAGGCTGCCTTCTTACATACGGTAAATTCTCCCTAAAGTTTCTCCATCCATAGTGAACTCTATTATACCATTAACAGAGTTTCGGCCAGTCACAAATGGCCAACTATTCAGGTCAACAGTTCAAGCCTTGGTCAAATAAGGCAAACACAGAGCTATAACTAACCAGCTATTTCCGGACCTCGCTGTGTTCTGTGCCCACCACTTTCCTTGCACTGTCTGTAAGTACTGTCCAAGCAGGTGGCCGTCCTAGAGTTGCCCCATACCTATACAGTTCTGGGGGCTGCATGATCTGCAAGTTGTTCTTTGCTCAGTTCAATTTAATTGGTCTAACATTTTTCTTTTAACATGACTGAGATGGTTATAAACACAAGGAGGGTAGGTGTAAGAGAATAGCACAGTTCTGTGAAAAGAAGGAAAAAAGACGATTGAAGGTTAGTAGTTAAACAGTGGTAAGATACCAAGTTGCTAAAATGTACGGAAAGTCAGTGGTTCGACCAAGTGTTGCAAAGAAAAACAAAAGACATAGAATTTCCTCCCTGCCCTCGAAGGAGATCAAGCCACTCTAGAGCACAGATATTCATATGGTACACAAACCTTCAGCATGCAAAGGCTTTCCAAGGAACACTCAGAGGTGGATGATTTTCAAGGCTACTATCTAGATTTAAACGTCCTGAAACTGATCTGCTCAGGAAAGCTCCTGTTGTTCTCTTTACCCAACTCGCCTTTCACAATAGTTCTTCTGTCACTTTACGAAGCAAAGGAGATCTCTCACCCGTCTCAAATGTGACAGTGCACTGTCCCTGGGTGCAAGTCCCCAGGGCACCAGGCTACCATAAAATGAACCACGTGTTGGTGGTGGTGTTGAAAGAGCAAATGGCTCTGAAGGCTGGGTAGCAAATCCTCTGTAGGTCAGGCGGTTTCTAGTTTTTGGCTTTCAAGAAAATTAAAGGCAGCCCTTAAAATATATCAATTAGGAGATCAAAAAAATTATTTTTGATTAATACATGGCTATGTGATTGTTGGCATATGACTCTTAGGGTAAGTTCAAAGAATTGAGCCAAATGGTTAAAATTCCTTCTATTCAAATCTGCTCATTTACACCAATCCACGTTTATATATAGATACCACATATACGTGTATCTAAATTCTTGGAACCTTATGATTACAGAAAAAAATAATTATTTAAATTGATTCACATGTGATACAGTAATTAATAAGAAATTTGCAACATAAAAAAGTATACTGAGAAAACATCCTGAGAGCAGAGTGACATGAACACACAGGTTTCCAGGGGGAAAGAGAGCAACATAAAATTTCTAGTAATTAAAAAACAGTTCATTATACTTTTTAAATGGCAGGAAGCAGATTTATATGGTATTTAGAGCAAAACAGATACAAAAATGAAAAAGGTTTTATTTTAAAAAGTCAATATTTATATTTTACTAGAAATTTTATCATGCAACTATGCTAAATTCATGACAGAATTTTTAGATGACATGCCATTTTCCAGAATTCTTTTAGGGTACATGTGAATAAGTGATTCTGGAGGCTACTCCTCTATAGAGGGGCAAACAGTATGGGAGTGAAGGGAACAAGAGCAGGAGATAAGATGGCCCAGGAGCTGAGCGGCAGGAGCTTGGACCAGGGTGAGGGGGAGACTGGGCCTTACTAAGTGGCCTCCTTGGGAGCCAGTATTAAGGCAGCTGCAGCTGGACATTGGGTCACCAAGAGGACAAATGGGCAAGTGGGGATAAGGCGAAGTAGGTCCTGTTCTATGCATGCTTGGCCTATCACATTAGAAAGTAAAGCCAACGAGACTCACCATAAAGCCACACATATTTTATTAATGCAAAGTTGTTTCAGACTCATCTGATAGTGATTTTTACTTAGACACACAAGATTGGCGGCTCCTAGATGGTAAACTTGATTAAAGATATTAAAGGGTATATTATCTATACTATCTAAACAAAAGTAATTGAAAGTGGAATCCACAAACATTTCCCCCAAATATAAGTCCTCATACTGCTGCTTTGTGATTCTAATACCACATACAACATTATGATTTCAGAACTATATGTCACTGTGGAAAAAATATTTTGAGGAGAGTTGTGATAGACATATGCTACCCTCAGATTGAATGAACGATAGTTGGTACCACCATGAAGTGGCTATAATTGACAATAAGTTTGGGTATACCCTAAAATAACTAAAAGAGAGGAACTGGAATGTTCCTAACTAAAAGAAACATTAAATGCCTGAGGTGACGGATGCCCCAATCAATGTGATTTGATTAATCCATGTTGTGTGCCTGTATCAAGACATCACAGGGACCCTGTAGACAACTATTCTGTAACTGTAATAATTCAAAATAAAAACATTAAAAAACGCTACCCCCTTCAGATCTCTTAGTAATGAAGTTATGACAGGCAACATATGAACTAGTTGAATTATTAGAATCCATTAAGCATTAAAATGCAATAAGATTAACTACTTTGTATTGTCATACGGTAAACAGGAAACATGGCTTTCCCTCTGACATATTTTAAATCTACCTTAATTTTTAGGTATTTAAAAAAAAATCTAACATGTATCAGTTATACTCAAACATGCTACTAATGTTTTAATAATTGCAAATACCAAAATATAGTTTTCAAAACTCTCCACACTTTTATTTTTATTATTTACTTATTTATTTTTGGAAGACAGAGTCGTACTTTGTCGCCCTTAGTGGAGTGCTGTGGCATCAGAGCCCACAGCAACCTCAAACTCTTGGGCTCAAGGGATCCTCTTGCCTCGGCCTCCTGGGAGGAGGGAGCTGGGAATACATACAGGCACTCGCTACAATGCCCAGCTATTTCTACAGATGAGGTCTTGCTCTAGCTCAGGCTTGTCTCCAACTTGTGAGCTCAGGCAATCTACCCACCTTACCCTCCCAAGTGCTGGGATTACAGGTGTGATCCACTGTGCCCGGCCTCTCCACACTTTTAGAAAGTTGGCAGAGTGAATGGGTAGAGCAGTTTGAGGAGTGTAGACTGCAAGTCGATAAATACAGGGAACATTCTATTATCACATGCTGCTGATCTCAGGCACAAAAGCCTCAGCAGACCACCCAGATTAGCTAATAATCAATTAAGGCTTTCCCCCGGTTCCCTGGGGGTGCACCATTTGGAAGAAACCCTGCAGGAGGTTGGTCTGCTGGCTGGGTGCTGCCAGATGACTTTCTTAACAGCAGGCAGTAGGAATGGAATGTGGAGCAAAGGGGGCTGACGTGGTTAAGGAAGCGCAAGATGATTCCTTTCCTATTCTCTCTCCTGTCCCCAGGCCTTGTCTTCTGCGTGTCTGTCTGTCTATGACACCCCACTTCCCTGTCCCCACGCCTTGTCTCACACGTATCTGTCTATGTGACACCCCACTCCCCTGTCCCCACGCCTTGTCTCACATGTGTCTGTCTATATGACACCCCACTCCGCTGTCCCTACACCTTATCTCACACGTGTCTATCTGTCTATATGACACCCCACTCCTCTGTCCCCATGCTTGTCTCACACATTTCTGTCTGTCTATATGACACTCCACTCCCCTGTCCTCACACCTTGTCTCACACGTATCTGTCTATATGACACCCCACTCCGCTGTCCCTACACCTTATCTCACACGTGTCTGTCTATGTGACATCCCACTCCCCTGTCCCCATGCCTTGTCTCACACTGTCTGTCTATATGACACCCCACTCCTGTGTGTGTGTGTGAAAGCTTGGCCATCTCAATGTGTCCTTTTTAACCACTCCTTCACCCTTTTCCAATACCAACGCCCTAAATGGCTTACTAGTTCTCCATTAACGTCCCTTGAAAAATGTTTTGTTATCTCTGTGAACACTTTCTTTTGCCTAGAATCCTGCTCCCTTCTCTGCCCCACACTCTGCTCTTGTATTTCTCTTGGCAAACCTCTAGTGCCCATTTGGCATCAACTCAGTTACTAACTTCTCTGTTATAAACCCCTTGGCTTCCCCCAAAGTTGCTCTTTTCTCTGTCTCCATCACACTCAGACTTTTATAGCTGTTATAAATGTATGTTTTATATACATTATCTCACTTATGGGTATGGACTCTCTTCCCTAAGTCCTTAAACTTCAGAGGGCAAAGACCATCTCCTATGAAGTGCCTGCATTTCTATCCTCTGGGGCAGTACCTGGCATGTAGTATTTGTCCAGATTATTCAGTAAGTGATTCTTAACTAATTGATTTGACACTAAATAAGCTATAAATTACACTTAGGCAACAGAGCTACCATCTACCATTCCTAAGTAAAGTCACAAAGAAAGGAAGTAAAGAAAATAAAGTGTTTCAAAAATTTATCCTCTTCTCCACAAAGATTAGCTAATGGACACTTTTGAAAGAATAGTTACCTACTTTAATGTGAAATTTGGAAAGACAGAAATCTAAGTCGTTTTATTAAGCTTTTTTTGATATCTTGTTATAGGGCTACATAATTATTATGTAACTCCATAGTATAAGTGCATGGTGTGGTCCCCAATGTCAAAAGGGCAGGGAAGAAAAATCATCCGCGGTGAACATCTAAGCCCCTTCTAGATGAATGCATACAAAGTGCATGTTTGTAGATTCCTGGCCCAATGTTATCCATTCATCTAGAAGGGGCGCGCAGATGTGGGCTGCCGTTTTGAATGTGAGTTTATCAGCTGGGCCCACCGCCACCTGCTCATCACAGTTGCATTCTCTTGACCAGACAGAGTCCCTGCCTGACTCTGTGTCCCGCCCAAAGCTAAAGGACACATTTCAGGAAAAGGTAAAGAAGTACTTGTGTTACTTGTATTTCCCAGCCAGTCTATTTTGGGGAAGGTGAAGTTCCCTCATTGCTCACAGTGAAAGTTGGGATGTGACCACTTGCCAGATGCCAGGCCCCTTCCCAGACTCCGTCTTCCTTGAGCCGACAGCAGTGTCAGCGGCACCCCTCCTTCCTCCTTCCCCTCCTTCCTGCCTGCTGTCATTCACCGGGCGCTGCAGATTCTAACACCTTAGGAACTCTTTAGTTGTGCCCTCTATTCCCTTTCCAATGTCACGGTTCCTGCCATGTCCCGTCAGGCTCTGCTCATTCCCACTGGACCCCTGAGGAGCACCAAGAGGGCTTCCCGGCTCCCCTGGGTCCCTCCAGCTTCTGCTCCCCATTCCCGACAGAATAATCGCTCTGGTGCCTCCTCCTCAGAACCTCTCCGTGACTCTCACATCCTTCAGTGAGAAGTCCAAAGTACTCAGTTTGTCCATAAAATACTATGTGGCCAGTTTCCTTTCTACGTCTGTCCTTATCTTAAGCCCCTCCCTGAATTACCTCCAGGTTTTCAAAGTATCGAGAGCTCTTTCTAAGGCACGCAGAGCTGGGACCTTCCCACCTTCTGACATGCCTTCTCATCCCTGAATGAATCCAGGACATGGATGTTCACACGGATACTTTTTCTCCCCTGCCCTTTTGACCTTGGGGACTACACCCATTCACATAGCAACAACTGTTCCTATGCCATAGACGGATCATTCATTCAACAATAAATACTCACTGGAAACTGTTGATGAGGGCAGGAGACACTGTCCCCACATTCTCACAGTGGGAGATTGCAGAGTATCATAAAGTGTAGTAACCAGAGATCAAAAAAACAAGTGGGAAATGGAAGTCAGAGAGATGAGAACGTGGACTTTGTGATGAGAGATTTGACTTCAACAGGGTGTCGAGGAAAGAGTCGCTGAATAAGTGAGACTTGAGCGGTAGCCTCAAAGCTGTGTGCAAACGAGGCTGATGGAGAGAGCAGGAAGGACCATCCCAGGAAGAAGGAGGGTGACAGTGTGGCTGAGGTGGAAGGACATGGCTAGTGTGTCACCAAAAGGTGGTCAGTACTGGGGAGGGAGGCAGCCAGTGGCAGGCACAGAGAACAGCGGAGAGCGTGGTGTGGGCGGGGGCGCCGTGGCAATAGCCACGTGTTATGGGAAACAGTGAAGGCATTTTATACCACCAAAAAAGCTGGGAAGAGCCATAGGGAGTGAAAAATAGGGTTCCTTTGGTCCTAAATTACTCTGATGGTAGTCAGTGCAGGGTGACTGAGTGGACATGGGTCATCCAAAAATTAAGGCAAAAGATGTCAGAGGGTTATGAAGATGAATACAAAATGTCAGATTTCAGAGACGTTTAAGAGACAAAATTAATATGGCTCTGCGATGCTTTCGTCATACAGGCGAGGGAGAGAAAGTTGCCATGGAAGATGTTTGGTTTCTGGCTTACTCAAAAGAATTTAATTGAATATGGTGTAGCTTAAGGTGGAACATTCAATGCAGTTAAACATTATTTTCACAGCGTGTGGAAGCCATGAGAATATGCTTCTCTGATGGTCAGCTGTCATCCATCATGGCCAAGTTCTGCACCGGAAATCTATCCTGCCATCCTGCCCTGGCTGTGCTTCCCTGGAGCTCCCTGCCAATGCCTGAGTGTGGCAGGACTAGTAACGCAGGCCTGTTACTAGGGGGCAGGACACTCTCACAGATGACTCTGGTTCAAGGGCTCCCTCACCACCCTACCCAGAGAGGCAGAGCAGTCTGAGGTGATCCCATCCAACTTCCTTCCTTCCCTCCCTCCCTCCTTCCCTGGGGCTCAGACTCCCCCCTGGGTCCGACAGCTCTTCCAACCTCTCCCTGGCTTCCTCCCTCCCCCCAGGGACCTTTGCCCTCAAACATTTCCAGTGTGTTTAATCGTGTAGGTATCTGCTATCCTGATGACACCAATGTTAAACACGTGACTCTACAGTGATGCTGGGAAATGATCATAATGTGATATTTACCAAAAAGCAGGATACAAAACCTTATGTAGGGCATGATAACATGGAAATGAAAATGCAAAGATTGAAAGAAGCAAACTGGCAATTAATTTTAGCAGCTGGAGGTAAATTAACACCTTTCTATTAAACTGTAAACATGTAATTCAAGAAAAAATTTTAATGAAGCTAAGCAGATCTGCGGGCTAATGTCCTAAGCTGCTGAGAAAGAGCCCACTGTGGAGTCAGCAGTGATCCGATGCTAGGAACATTGAAGGTGAGAGCAAGCAACATTTTCTTGGGATAAAAGAAAAGTCAAAGTTTAGTTTAGCAAATGTTGATCAGAGGAGGTTTTAATGACCAACATATACATGAAATACCAAAAAAATTATCTTTGAAAATAGTCCATTTTTTATCTTCACAGTGAAAATTAGTTTTAATCATAGAAGTCATGAACTTTGCCCAAAGAAAACCCTCCCTACATACACACAGAAAAGATGATATTCTTTGTTGTGCTGAAACAATGGATTTTATAACCCTGGAGCAGTTTTGCTCACTGTTCTGACATATGAATATATTTTACATAGTTTTAATTTCAGAACACACCATTTTGTACACAGTGTTTTTGTTTTTTAACTTAGCATTATATCATAAGAACTTTTACCAGACTGCTAGTTGGCAAAATTGTAACAGAATAGTCTAGCAAGTCAATTTATTATAATTTAATTATTACCTATTGTGGCTGTTTGGGCTGCTTTCAAATTTTCTTTCTTTCATTTTTTTTTGAGACAGAGCCTCAAGCTGTCACCCTGGATAGAGTGCTGTTGTATCACAGCTCACAGCAACCCCTAATTCCTGGGCTCAAGCGAGTCTCCTGCCTCCACCTCCCAAGTAGCTGGGACTACAGGTGCCCATCACAACGTCGGGCCATTTTTTGGATGCAGCCGTCATTGTTGTTTGGCGGGCCCAGGCTGGATTCGAACCCACCAGCTCAGGTGTACGTGGCTGGCACCTTAGCCCATTGAGCCACAGGCACTGAGCCTCAAATTTTCTTTATACACGTGAACATTTTTGTGTTCATTCACATCATTTCCTCTAGAGCCCAAGAAATGGGATTATTTGACAGAGAGCACAGAAACTTTATGACTCTCTAATAATAAGCAAATTCTCTCGGATTGGATTAAAAGAAGAAACTGCTTACAGAGGGATGTAGTAAAAGCATATACTAAAAAATAATAACAGCATAAGAGAATTCTTTTTCTAACCATGATGGAGTAACTGGAACTGAACTGGGCTTCACATTATAAATAACAACAAAATTGGAGAATATATAAGAAATAATCATTAAAGATGTAGAATAAGCAATGAAGACTTGTGATCAGTGAGAAATGGTAAACCCTATAGTTTTTAATGGTGACAGTTTATAGAAATATTGTATCCAACAAAAGGGAATGCTTATATAAATTGAAATTCACCTGGGCCACTGAAGTTATGCAGCCTCAAAAAACAATGTTAATATGGAGCTTCTAATAAGGTGATATGGAAGAAACTATCCAGTTTCTCAAACTGTTTCCCTTTTCCCTCTGGACACACAGTTGGACAGTATTTCTCTTCTTTGAAGTTATTTGTGGCCATGTGGCTAATTTCTGGCCAGTGAAAAACACAGAAGTAAAGAACACAGGTGGAGGCCTGGACCATGACTGGACCTTCCTCACAATGGGCTACTTGTTCTCTTCCCTTCATCTACAGGAAGAGGATCCAGCAGACGATTCAGGAGAATAATTCAAAGCCTGAGACTGAAATAGATCCCTGAGTCACAGCCTGGAGCAGAGGCTCCCCCACAAGGCACTGGACTGTTACAGACAACAAATGATCATGATTGTGCTGTTGTAGAAAATTAGCCCCTAAATCTCAGTGGTTTCACCAAACAGTTAGCACAAACTCCTGTACTCGAAAAAACACTGATGTTGAAAGTCAAATCATATCTTAGCTAAAATATGAAAGAATAGGTTAGCAAAAAATAAGACAGAATATTAACATTGTTTCGTTTTGGTTGTGATTTTTTTCTTCTCCTAGGTTACATTTTTCTGTATTATGTATTTTTTCTAAAATAAAGATATCATTTTAATAATAAGATACATTTTTTCTATTCTTTGTATTTATTCTTAAATTCACCTATGATTTAATTACATATAGGAAGATACGCTAGGAATTTCTTTTGTTTTCTTCCAAGTTGTTAACCCTGTTTTTAGAGGCCTTTGACAGATGTTCATCCTTCTTGCTATTGTGCGATACCTTGTTTAGTTTTTAAAATATGCCGTGGGTCACACAACTTGTCTATGTATACATCCTTTCAGCAATATTTTTAGGCTTGTGCCAGTTCTACGATGCTGTACTCTTATTTCCTTTATTAAATTTGTTTAAACCTAATTGAGATAGCCCTCCTTTTCATTAACTCTTTGGAAAAACGCCACCTGATTTTCCTGTTTATTTATTTCTCCAAAAAAATTATGGGGGATCATTTTGTCAGCTTAAACTAAAAATTATGTGATTTTTATTTTGCTTCTGCTTAAAAGTAATAAGATTAATTGCATCTCATCCTCTGTCATTACTCAATTTGAATTCACCTTTTAAGTCTTCCTCCTCTTGATCACTAGTATTCTACTGTTTTCCAATTCCATTTCCTTTTCCACTATCTTTCTATTCCAGCTCCTTACCATTTAATTTGTGGACTGTTGAAACTGTTCCCAGAGTCCAATTCATTCATTCTAGCGATAACCCAAATATCCTTTATCAATACTTTGTTTTACTTGTATACTCGATGTTCTTTAATGAGATAATTAATTCACAATATTTAGTGCTTAACACATAGTGATTGATAAATATTAATTTCATTCTGTCTAGCTCCTCTGTTAAGTATGCAGAATAACAGGCAACCTCAGGCTGCCATTCAGGGCCTCCCACAATCCAGTCTCCATTTCTCTACTTAATTTACTTACATATGATTCTCTAAATATTATCAAATTATTATCTCAAAATAATATCTCAAAATATTATCAATTATATCTCAAAATATTATCAAATTTAATCAAATTATTTAAATTCCATCTCCAGATCACTTATTTATAAGAAATATTTAAAATACTTTATAATGTTCAGCTTTGAAAGGTTTGATCTTAAAATGGAAAGAGGTGACTGGCTACAGAAGACTCAGATTCTAATTTCATCATGGCCACTGATCAGGCTTGTGACATTGTGAAAATCACCAAATATCTAATATCTGCATATTAGTTTTATACTTGAAAGAAGAAAAATGATCAAAAATGTCCCTGTTTTCTTCCCAATATTCTGGAATTATTTGCTAACCTTCTTTAAGAAAATTTTTATAGTACAATTTATATGAATATTTTTGCATAAATCTCTCCTCAATACACTAAGGAAACACTTCTTAAAATCAGGTGAAAAATATTAAACGAGGAGAGATGTGAATAAAGAGTAGGATTGAAGGTATAAGAAAGTGAACACATCAAGGGAAATTAAGGGGAGACAAACATAAGATAATGGAACATCTTTCTAAATGACAAGAGGCTGTTCCCTCCCCTCTCTTCTCACAGTCTTAGAAGTAGCAAAAAGGAAAACAGTATATGATGTAAAGGTGGTAGAAACCCCACGGCTGCATCCTTTTAGCCTAAGTGATCATGGACAGAAGAAAAAAAGAATGAGAATCATTCAGATATGTGCTCCGATCTCACGCTCTGGACTGAGGACCAGAAAACAGAGATGCTGAGGGGAACGGGGAGAGAGAGAGGGGAGGGGAGAGATTCTCACTTGCCTTCTGTTTGAGATCTTAAAATCACACCTTCAGGCAATCCCAGTACCAAGCTAGATCCAAGATGTGAAAATATAACCCACTTGAGAAAAAGACATAGTGCCTAAGTTAAAAATTGAAGGAAAGAATAAAATTCAAAGGAATAAAGGACAAAAACAAGGTGTATAATGGATGTATATAGTGTATTGCCAAAAAAAAAAAAAGAACTATATAAATCATGTTAAAGTCAAATGTAACCTTAAAACCTTGCAAAAATATGTCATTATTCAAGATTTAGGAGGGGAAAAGTATTCAATAACAATAAAGCAAAAGAAGACGGAACAGGATGCAGGATGTAAAATTGACCAAAACAAAGAAAAAGAGAGGAAGAAAAATTACATTACTTTTAATCATTGTTTTCATATCTGAAGGAATAATTTTACTTAAGAATTTCACACAAATAGCAAGTTATTCTTCATCTGAATTTGTAACAGAAGACCCTAAAACAGTTGAATATTTTCAGTGAATTACTACTTTTTGTTGAAATGTGTTGGAGAGTACACTGCAAGACCCATGCTAATTTTGTTTTTCTGAACAAGTTCAGATAGATGATAGCAAAGAATTAAAAAACCCACGAGTGCAGAACACCACACAGCAAAACCCAGAAATTTTCCTTGCTTAAGATAGAATCTTATAAACTCTTGTTTTTTTCCATTATCAAGATGCATGATCAATAATACATTTTTAAGATATGTAATAAAGTAAATATTTGTAAAAAATAATTATGGTTTAAAAGATTATTTTAATAGATAATTTAACATGGTGTCTACTCCACTGCTTTGTGGTTTATCTTCTTGTACTTGAAGGTGTGCATCCGAAAGATTTCCTAGCATGGTCTAATGACTCAAGCCAGAGCTTTCTTCTCTATTACTAAATTGCAAAGGGCAATAGAAAGAAAGATCAGATTATATTGTGTCTCCCATTTAGAAATAGGATTTGCTTTATAAACAATTATGAAGGAATGACAAATGGAGAACAGAATAAAATTTAATGTTAAGATTCTTTGTTGTAATAATTCATGTACACTTTGCATATTAAATCAGATAGGAATGACTGATGAAACCATGTTTTATTAAATAAGCCATTTCTAAAGTATATTCATCATCAGAAGAAAAAAGACTAGGATAATGGAAGAATAATATAGTTTAGCTTGTATAATTTATTCTAAGCCTCAAACAATGGAAGGGAATGGAAAAATGAGAAAGGTAGCCAAATAAGCATTGGGTAAGTCCCCGAAACAGCTGAATGATGCCAAGAAGTACAGGAAAAGTAAGTGTACACATGTAAGTAATTCTTACAGCTTATTTTAACTTAATATGCCAAGACAAAGGGGATTTAATATTTTATGTAAACATTTCTACATTCCAGTATAGAATCAAATATTCATTGGCAAAAGGGTATGATTAAACCTGATCATACCCCCTAATTTGAAAGCACACCTTCAGGGTTTCAACATATCACAAAGTAGCACACAAATGATATTAACAAAAAGGCCTGAATGGAAATAGAACCTGCCCTCTGATACAGTACAGTTGCTTCAAGAAGCATTTTGGCAAAGGCTGGTAGCAAAGGTCAAAAATCTTGACTTCCATCTAGATACCTTTTGCAACTATTAAAAAAAAATTAAATCAATGATTCCAAGTTTTAGTAAGAATGTGAGAAATACGGTCTTTGTAGGTAAAAGTATGAATTGAATACAAACACATACACATGTACACTGGTATGAAGGACATTAAACAGAGCATTTGGGAAATGGCATGTATATAATTAGGCTGGCCTAAAACAACTTATATTAATTTTTAAACACTGTATAACCTTTACATATGTGTTCATTATATAATGTACCATATGTAATTTTAGACAGGGTTCAAAAACACCATTTTACCCTGATATTTTAATTTATAATTAATGAATACCCACTTTGTATGATTTTGTAATATAAGTACAGCTTTTTTACTTAAATCTCAATGACTACTATACATTTCAAGTATGGGCAATATCACTGACTTAACTATTTTCCTATTTGTTAACATTTAGAGTCCTCATCACCAATAACCTATATAAAAACCAAAATAACCTGCATGCACACTTACCACATATGCCAAATCTATTATTAAATTTATTATGTCCTTTTCATAGAAACAAAAAGTAGAATGGTGGTTGGCAGGTGATTTTGAGGGGAGGAGCGGAGAGTTGATTGATGGGTATAGAGTTTTAGTCTTGCCAGACAGAAAGAACTCTGGACAGTGGTTGCCTAACAATGTAAATTACTTACTGCTACTGAACTGGACACTTAAAAATGGTTAAACTAGTAAATTTTATATTACATATTTTACCATGGTGTTTCTAAAGAACAAAAATAAGATCTCATCAATATTTATACAGTTGTCATTAGTAAAACTGTTACAATGTAAAAAACACTATGTCCTAAAATTTTTTTAATAAATTAATATGTTGTTTTTTAAAAGAGGAAAAGAACATTCCAATTCTAGAAAAAAACTGCACAAACAAGTTATTCAAGGTGAGGAAAATAAATGTGCTCCAGATGTGAAAAGTGGAAATAAGTATCGTTCACGTAGTTACTAGAAGGAAAACAACCAAACCAAACTGAAGACATGTTGACAGCTAGAAGAAATATTACCTAAGTGCTGAAGTAGCACCATTTTCAAGAGTGCTAAGAGAGTCAGTCACATGGCTATGGGGAGGTAACAAAAGAACACCAATTAGTTTTTTGAAACTAGTAACAGGAAGGCTGTTGACTCCATGTTTTGGGGACTATGAGAAATTTAACACCTTTAAAGCCCTGCACCTATTACTGCCTGAATACAATAAGAAAAGTCTTATAAAAGAAATTCAACAAAAATCAAGATGGCATTGCTTCTTTCAAATGTTGATTAAATTTTCATCTTATAAACCATATAAGAATGATTTTTAAAAATAGAGAAATTGCTTGAAAAGCTACTAGAATTACAAGATGGCATTATTGCTTATTTTAAATGTTGATTAAATTTTCATTTTATAAGCTGATATTATTGGGTCAAATAGTTTAATAAAATAGATTATTTGGAAACACCTTCTATATTTGGGGGAGCAAACAAATTCAAAACAAAAAAAAGACTGCCTTTATGTGCAGAAGCTAGAAGTTCAGTTCCTACGAGAAAAACATTTTAAATATTAACACCATAGCATCATTCTGTTTCTGCGCACTTCCTTTCATTATGAGATGAATTTATGCAGAAGCTTGTCCTTCACAGATGTTAATTATCAGCATAATGTGAGCTACACTGTTCCCACTTTCTTTTACACAGCAAATCCCAGCAGAAACTGAAGAATCTAATAGATGTGGTAAAAATGTTGAGAATTTGTAAGTGTCATTAACAAAAGCTGATCATCAAAACCATCTTAAACCAAACATAGCAAGAATTTTCTTTCATTTCATTTGATTATTAAAAAGGGAATTTAGAAACAACCTTTCCATGTCTATTCCATAGATTGGAATACTGCCGTGGCAGTTATTAAAAATGACTGACTAGAAAAGATTTCCTTTTTTTTTTTTTTTTTGCAGTTTTTGGTCGGGGCTGGGTTTGAACCCGTCACCTCTGGCATATGGGGCCAGAGCCCTACTCCTTTGAGCCACAGGTGCCACCCCTTTGCTGTTTTCTTTTCTCTGAAACCCAATTTTTTTTAGAGCCAGAGTCTCACTTTGTCACCCTCGTTAGAGCTGTGGAGTCACAGCTCACAGCAACCTCCAGCTCTCAGGCGTAGGCGATTCTCTTGCCTCAGCTTTCCAAGTAGCTGGGACTACAGGTGCCCGCCACAGCGCCCAGCTATTTCTTTGTTGCAGTTTGGCCAGGGCCATGTTTGAACCTGCCACCCTCTATACATGGGGCTGGTGCCCTACTCACTGAGCCACAGGCGCTGTCCTGAAACCCAATTTTCAATAAAAGGAGTTTAACCAAAGAAAAGGAAAATATATTTGTAAAGTTGCTCTAATGACAAGGAATATCATTATATGGTATTCCTATGACTTCATCATGTTCAAAACGCCAAGCATGACGAGGACCAGGGCCTACATGCTGTATGCGAGGCCTCTAATTGGTGCCTAGTAGAGCACAAATGCTCAGCAGGTACTTTGTTGAAAATCAGCAAACATGAATTGAACTTCCTTAACTTTTAATTACAAAGCCATAGTGTAGAAGGAACAAGTAGAGGTGCGGTTTTGAGAGCCCAGTAAAACCCTCATTGCTCCAGTTGTCAGTCCCCACGCTCCCTCTCTGCTGCCACTGTGCCCCAAATACCGTCATTAGAGCTGCACGCTCTGAGGTTCAAGAAATGAAACTTCTCTTTCTTCTGTTACTTTTAACAGAAAGCAGAAGACGACAAAATGAAGCAGATTGAAAATAAGACAGAAGAGAGATTGCTGACACTAATGACAGTAATAGGGGAGGCTCAGAGCATGTTTCCTGAATAAATGAGTAAATTCATGAATAAATAAAAAAGAGATGCAAATGAGCATGTGGCAAGTAAGGAAAGTGAGAAGGTAGCAGGGCAGCTAGCAGTGATGGCACCTCAATCCCCCTTCCCCAGCTTCTACACCTGCAGCGATCCCTCCACCAAAGCTACCCAAGTGACCGCGATTTGATAAGTAAAAACTGCTTTAATGGGAGACCTCCACCTTCCACCTGTCTGCACCTTTCAGTTAGATCACCGTCCTTTCTTTAATCCTTCCTGTCTAAAAAAAATACGGAGCTGCCGCTGGATGGAATAGAGAACCACAGACAAAATGCCTTTCTGATTCCTTTCTTTTGCCTGGGTCAGAAGGAGCTCTGGAAAAACACCATTCTGTCCCTGGAGAGTGGAGGACCAAAGAGAATGGTTGTCATTTTATAGAGGATGGCCAAGGACAGCCACTTTGATGAGCCAAGCACAGCCCTAAAGGAGGGAACTTGACCAAGAGAGAGGAAAGCATTCCTGGTGAAGGCCCAGGGTGTATATTGGCTTTTGTTTTCTGGAAAATCAAGGCCTCCTCAGTTTTAACTTTGCTTTTAGCTTAAGTTCATCAAAAGTAGTCTAATCAAGCCAGTAAATGCATCAGTGTTGCTATATAGTAAGGAATGGGGGCAAGGAGGTGGGAGCAGAGTTAAAAAACACTCAGCCATTATTCTATTAGTTGGTTCTGGGCCACGACAGCACTCTGCGAGTGGCCTTTGTTCCTCTTCCGCTTACAGCTGCCACAAGACACTAGCCCTCTGATGAGGTTGTTAATTTTCTATACTCTACTGATTTTGAATAAATACGAATGAAAAGGAGTGCAAGAGAATCTGAGGTCTAAAATAGGGCTTAAGCGATGATGAGATTCATGGCACACTGTCCCCAACTAGGGCTCGTTACCAAGCGGCAGGAGCAGGAAGGGCCCTCCGACCTCCTCCCACTGTTCTTTCCTGCAGAGTCCGTGGAACCTAGAAGGATGGTCCGCCATTCCCCGGAGGCAGGTCAGAAGACCCAGGAGAGGTCCCTCCCTGTACTCAGAGAAAAGGAAGATGCTTTGGGGTAAAAAATGGGTACAAAAAGGCCTTGCTGAACTTCCCCTAGTTTACTGCCATTAGATCATATGTGCTTTGACCTATTCTTCATCAAATTCTCGATTTGTCATCAAACCTAATATAAAGAACACTCAGAATTAACCGTTTCTTCAGGTCTTCAATTCTTCATGAAGTTTCTCATGTTACATAAAGTAGACAAGTCACAATCAATAAATATGTATGTTTTTCTCTTTCTAATTGGTTTTTTGTCACAGGGTCTTCGGCTATCAACCTAGGATGAAAAATATTTCTTTCTTCCTACAGTGACAACGGTGGTTTTCTATTAGCTAGAGTCTGGACTTGGTTATATTTTCTTTTCTTTCTTTTTGCAGTTTTTGGTCGGGGCTGGGTTTGAACTCAGCACCTCCGGCATATGGGGCTGGCGCCCTACTCCTTTGAACCACAGGTGCCGCCCGGTTATATTTTCTTTTTTAAAAATCTGCTAAATTTATGTATTTACATTACTTTTTCAATGAAAATTTAAGATATTTACACTTCATCTCCTATAAAACTCTCATCAGATGTACTATAAGAAACAGATGAACATGTGCCTATTAAAGTAATTTTGTAAAGCAAAATCAATTACAAAAAAGTATGTATAATTTGCACCAAGTTTGGATTTCTAATACAATGATTTTGGTGTCCAATTGATTTCCTAAGCACATTTTTTCCCTCCTAATTTGATAGCTGATAGTGAGGCAGGTATTTAGATTTGTGGTTTCCAAAATACAAGTAATTTAGGACTATTATTGGGTACTTTTTATTTCATTCTATAGTCATGTATCACCTAACAAAAGGGATATGCTCTGAGAAATGTGTCATTAGGCCATTTTGTCATTCAGTGACCATCAAATATTGTAGGAGCCCAAGTCCAGAAGGGACAGCCTCCTACACCCCTAGGCTGCCTGGTCTAGCCTACGGCTCCTGGGCCACAAACCTGTACAGCATGCTACAGTACTGAATATTGTAGACAATTGTTACACAATGGAAAATATTTGTGTATCTAGATATATCTAAGCATACAAAAGGTGTTGTGTTGTGTTATGACTTTACAATGGCTGGGACACAACTAGGTGATAGGAATTCTTGACTGAAATGTCACTATGCACCACCCAACTGTACTTAAGACAAACTGAACATACCGCACAATGGCCTTTATCCCCAGTGACTTCTATTGCACCTAAACAATTGCAACAACCGTCCAAAATGGTGACGGATGAAAGAATGCTCAGAACAAACAGATGAACAATGCCTATGTTTAATATTCAGTTTCATCTCCCTTCTTTTAATTCCACTAATTTCTCAGGTGTGTCATATTATAGATACTTTTATATGTTTATACCCCCCCCAAAGTATATTATGCTGTGTTTCCAAATGGATATAAAAAAAATCCTCCCTGTAGGGCAGCTTTTGCCTGAATTGGAAGCTTGTGTTTGTGTGACCTCCCTGAAGACAATCTGGACATAACATTTCTGTATCCAGATGTATCTGCTCATGTGTGTCTCATCAGTTCTTGTTTGTTTATCTAAATCTGTTCACTTGAAATGATTTTATTTTCAAAAGAAAACAGAAAGGAGACATAAAAAATGGGTTTGCTTGGTTATTTAGGCTTTCTGACATTTAAAATTTGAAAAGTACTTTTCACAGAGGAAATATATGTAGTATATTTGCATATTGCTTATAAAATATTTATGTTGAAATGTACAAAACACAGTCATTCATGATCCCTTAATTAGTGTTTCAGTGGAATAAGAATGTAATTAAAATATAATTTGTTAATTCATTAGTGTTGGGCTATAACTCTTCTACCAATTTTCAGTAACTAATAGGTCCTGAAAGCACACAACTCCTCGGTTATTTTCATTGCATTAATATTTTCTCTTTAACACTTTTTTCTTGTTGATAGTATTACATTTAAAAAGGGGGGAAAGTATTGAGTTAGGACTCTTGTTTAAAAAGATAATTTAGACCATATTGCCAAATGGTCTACACTTTAATAACTTTGTTAAAGGAGTTTCCTCCAACTAACCCATAAAACTGTACTCTCTCCTCTCATGATTATTTCTTTCGTGTGGCTTTAGTTTTCTTCATACTATTATCATTTAACAGTCTTTATATTTACTTTTTTGATTGCTCCATTTTTTTCTACTATAATGGAAGCTCCATGAGGACAGAGAATTCACCTGCTTTACTGCTGTGTGTCCGAAGTAGATTCCAGCAACCAGAGGGCACTCAGGGAATGTCTACTGAATGAATGGATGTTCCCTACTAAGTTACACGAGCATCAACTAGACAGCACATTGTTAAAAATGACACAGAGATAAGAAATAATTTAAATGTGATCAGACCTCTAGAGTTGAAATAAAGGAATTCTATTCATCAGCGATAAGCAATATCCAGTGAGCTTATACTACAAAATTCTGAAAGGACTACAAACTACATTCTGTAAGCAAATGTGAGAATAGGCAGTCCTATAGAGCTATCAAGAGGTCTAAGGGGCTAATAAATACAATTAAAAAGTCACAGATAACTACACTCATTTCTGGTTCGTCAGTAGATGAAAATTCAAATTGCTATTGTGTTAAATAAAAATACATGCAATATATAAAAATATCATATTTTACTGAAGTATTTCATACATCAGCCTTAAAAATGGTTTTTCATGTTGTATTAGGGGCCTTGGTAGGTCAACGCTAAGTAACATCCTGCTGAAGTCCTTCCAGAGTCCACCATTGTAAAGGAGACAAGAAAACAGATTCCTACCCTACTCAGCATGAGACCAGTACCGGGTGTGCTGGGTTTCCAGAAAGAGGAGCATTCAGTTCAGTCTGGGAAGATCAGGAAAGACTGTCCCAGGACTCTAAGTGCTGAGCTGAGTAGAGACCGAGCTGGAGGCTGAGAGGACGAGCAGGGTGAAGGCGGTGGGAGGCCAATGTGTGCAGAGATGTGCCATACATTTTTAGTAACGCACACGCACAGAGACTTCTCACGTGTAAAGTACAAGGCAGCAAATGACACAAAAACCAAGGTGATAGTTTAAGATGCCAAGTGGTGATGTTTTACATTAATAATATTCAAATTTTCCTATCAAGATGGTTTTCTACAAGACTACTATATTCCAAAGAGGATATATTCTTTTGGTTATGGAGCTCATTGTTTCAGCAAACTGACTTACATTCTAATGTTACGGACTAGACAAAATATTATTGGCAATATTACAACTAACCAATACTTTTCACTTTCACTTCCTTCCATTTCCCCAGAAGCACAGTTGTAGCAATCACATCCACATTTCTTCTTCATGAAATGAACCATCTGCTAAATTGATGTTTGAGATTTGAAGCTAGTCCCAATTGTTAGTTTATTAAATGTAATAAGTTACAATAATGCTCTGTTAAAATATAACCCACAGATGCAGAAAAAGCTGGAGATTCCCAAATACAATTATAAAAATCTTAACTTTTGTATTTTTTTGACTTGTGGTTTTAATATTACCAGTCTAAAACACTAGCACTTCTCAGAATGCATTTGAAAAATATATTAAAGAGAAAAATGCAAGTGAATGAACAATCCCTTTTGTGCATACACAAATACTTCTTCATTACACAAGTGTTTTTTTTTTTTTAAGTGGAAATTAATAATAAAACTAGATGAATCTTTCTATGAAGGATCATTTTAAAAGAATAAAATTCTCTCCAATTCTATACCTGTTTGGAAAAAGTACTTGATGTTTAGTAAAATGTCACACAACTTAACCAAAAATGGAAAGCATTTAAAAGATGTTTTTCGATCAATGGATTAATGCTTCTGAAGAGTTTCACTATTACTACTTATGAATAATGAGAAGATAAAGATCTTAGAATCACTCATCCCACCTTCATTGCTAGTTAAACTTTATGGAATGAAAATTGCGATCTTAACTCTGACATTGAAATAGGAACAAGATTTTTGCACACACGTGCACACAGATGTAAATGCACAAACACGTCAGGCACACATAAAATTGAGAGATGTGAGTTGGCACAAAATCTTTAGGTCTTTTCCTTGTGATTTTCCCAACTTAAATTTTACTATCTTCAACAGAGATTTAATGTATGGGCAATATACATCAGCTGATTACATCTGAAAAGGTCTTCAACAAGAGATGCAAAGTGTATTTATTTCATCAACATTTTCACATAGCGAAGTGTTGGAAGTGGCCTGACACTGGGAGAAAATGATGCCTCAGGATGGTTGTTTTCTCTGCACCTAAGCCAAAATATTAAGCCAATTGAGAAAACAATCCTACATTATTAATGCAAACACCTCTGGTCAACATGACCAAAACAAAACAAGCCCTATCCCCCAAATATACAGCCATTCTCAAAAGTAAGAAAGGAAGATAACAAGCTCCCAGAAATGAAGAAGAACCTCAAATCTAGAGTGGTGAGCAGTAGCTTGGCGAAGAAGCCTGGAGGCTGATAAAAGTTAGCCCAGAACCTGGGGCCTGTTGAAAACAAGCTTGGGAGCACCCTTGTACCCTTGTATCCCAGGGTGTGAGGAATTCCCAAGAGAAGGCAGGAACTAGATAGCAGATGACTGTGAAAGAAACTTGAGTGTATTTAAAAATATTACTCCATAAAGATAGGGAGAGAAACTATAAGATAAGAAAAAGATATTATGAAAGTAAGAGTAAGCCGATTGTTTTAAAAATCAAATATAAATTCCATAATTCATATTCACTGCAATACAATTTGAAGAAACTTCAATAGTCAAACAGTGAATTAAATATATGAATTAAGAATTTAAAAAATGAAATAGAAGAAATACCAGAATGAAACATGGAATTGAGAGAAGGAAAACAAGAAAAAAGAGATTAAGAAGTATGAAACCTGAAATGAGAAAGTCCAGCTTGTAGCTGACCAAGACTCCAGAAGTCTTCAGACTGAATACCAAGCAGGATCAATCTTTAAAATTCACAGAGGTAAAAACATGAATAGTGGTATCTACTTTAAAACACAGAAGAGAACTTTGGAGCCAATAATGTCTCAGTGATACTTGAGATTGCCACAATAATATGTGATTTATCACCCAAAGGTTTATTTAAAACTAAAAAGCTTCTGCACTGCTAAGAGCACAGTAAGTGTAGCAGGCAGACAGCCCTCAGAATGGGAGAAAATATTTGCATGTTATGCCTCAGACAAAGGGTTAATAACCAGAATACACAGAGAACTCAAGCGTATTGGCAACGAAAGGGCAAGTGATCCCATCTCAGGGTGGAAAAAGAACTTGAAGAGAAACTTCTCTAAAGAAGACAGGCGCACAGCCTACAGACACATGAAAAAATGCTCACCATCCTTAATGATCAGAGAAATGCAAATCAAAACTACTTTGAGATATCATCTAACTCCAGTAAGATTAGCCCACATAATGAAATCCCAAAACCAGAGATGTTGGCGTGGATGTGGAGAAAGGGGAACACTTCTACACTGTTGGTGGGAATGCAAACTAATACATTCCTTTTGGAAAGATATTTGGAGAATACTTAGAGATCTAAAAATAGATCTGCCATTCCATCCTTTAATTCCTTTATTGAGTATATATCCTGAAGACCAAAAATCACATCATAATAAAGATATTTGTACCAGAATGTTTATTGCAGCCCAATTCATAATTGCTAAGTTGTGGAAGAAGCCCAAGTGCCCATGGACCCACGAATGGATTAATAAATTGTAGTACATGTATACCATGGAATACTATGCAGCCTTAAAGAAAGATAGAGACTTTACCTCTTTTGTGTTTACATGGATGGAGCTGGAACATATTCTTCTTAGCAAAGTATCTCAAGAATGGAAGAAAAAGTATCCAATGTACTC
>CAUYRH010027589.1:0-12827 GCA_963574655.1 Perodicticus potto | reverse complement strand
TTGGTGTCACCGGATGTCTTAGATCATAAAGTTGTGGATAGCCCTCAAATCTTGTACTAAGTGTCAGCCCCTCCTTTTCATTTTCCATGTAGGAAATATCAGAGTATTATATGGCCTGGTATAAGAAATAATTAGACTCTTCCTTTTCTTTTTTTTTTGAGACAGAGCCTCAAGCTATCACCCTGGATAGAGAGCCATGGCATCACAGCTCACAGCAACCACCAATTCCTGGGCTCAAGCAAGTCTTCTGCCTCTGCCTCCCAAGTAGCTGGGACTACAGGCGCCTGCCACAATGCCCGGCCATTTTTTGGTTGCAGCCACCATTGTTGTTTGGTGGGCCCGGGCTGGATTCTAACCCGCCAGCTCAGGTGTACGTGGCTGGCGCCTTAGCCTGTTGAGCCACAGGTGCCGAGCCAATTAGACTCTTTCTAATATAATCTTTTATTATAGGTCAGATTCTTTCAATGACTTCAAACTTTGTGGGGTATTGGCTGATATAAGGTAAAAGTTTAACCATGTTTACTTCTATAAGACTATAACCAGTATGGCTGAATACATTTTACCAATATCCATGGGAGATTGAGACCATAAGCTGTCAAAGCTTGCAGTGAGTCAACGCTAATCATTAGCCTTGCTTATAGAAAAATTTGTTGCATCTGTATTTTTATAACTTCAGTAGTTTCATTCTGTAGTTATTCTGTTACATATTTCCCTACATTTTCTCCTTTGAGAAAAATGAGTGCATTGTGAAGTTCCCCCAAACCTCAGCTTAATAAATAGATGCATGAGAGCTGAAGGAATAAGCTGAAAGAAATGAAGGTCACCTAATGATCTTACCTGTAATTCCTAGAGTTTGGAATTACATGCAGTCATAGACTGATGAGATACCACAAACATTAGCATAGTTTTGTTATGCTGAAGAAAGCAACAGTTTAAAGCAGTAAGGTTGAGGACAGAAAGAGTCCAGCTTCAGTATCTATGAGCATGGGTGTCTATTCTCCATGTATAAACACTTTCCTATCTCTTAAGGTATTAGTCTGCAGACATGAGAAATCTCCCTTTTGGTCCAACAAGTAATCATATTAATCTGCAGGGGTCGTATCTTTTTGTTGTTCTTGTGGTCTTTGAAGCTTCCACAACTTGTTTTGAAATGATCAGGCTTTTTGCATTAAAAGCAAACACTTCCCTTATTAGAAAGAAGCATCTGTTTTTTTCACAAAAGCCTTCATTTGATGAGTCAGTTGTTGCAGTTACAAATGCACAATCTTCAAGGCCTTAGGTTTTTCTTCTCTCTGAATAATTTTAGAATGTTTATCAGTCAAGCCTAAGTAATTTTTTTTAACAAGTGAACAGTTTATTAAGATTTAAACAAAGGTATAATGTGATACAGTACAAGCAAGACACTCAAGATAGGTATAATAGTACTACTCACACAAAAACTTAAATTTCACCTCAAAAAATTCACAAGACAAAAGAGAAAGCAATTTCACTGTTATAAAATAATATATTTCATGCAAAGTATTAACTAAAGCCTCAGTAATTTATGGGTTTGTGCATACATGCATTTAAGCTGATATCTTTTAACTAAGGTAACCGAATCCTTGAGGAAAGTAGAATTTATAAAGGGATCATTCCGAGGATCTTGGAGGTGAGTGGCAGACATTCTGAATATTATTTAAAAGTGTACTCAAACTTTTAAAAATAATCAAACACATGTTCATCTGGCCTTTGAGTATGCTGTTGAAGTTTCCTCTAATCTACAGTTTTAGGAAAGAACTGGGAAATAGGGTCATGAAGAGACTTGGCTACAGGGTGGATCCTTTTATGGGCTGCTTTGGTATGTATTTACAATTGTCTAAAGCCTTGTTCCAGTTTGCCTTTTCCAACCATTTAGTAGCACTACCTTATGATAATAGCATGTTAACTAATTGATATAGGGCAAAATATTCAGGCTTTTAAATTCCAACAATTAAATTCTTTTTCAAACCTTATAGGATATTGAAGTGGGTCAAGGAAGCCTTTTATGATATTCTTAAGTTCAAATTTTGTCCAGGCAGTGTGCACAATAATAATCTTCCCAATTCTTGTAGGTTTTTATCTTTAAAGGGGTTGCCAAATTAGGAGTTTCAAGGAGGTCAGAGACCTGGGGAATTTCCTCATGTAGTCGTGGCAGGGAGGCAATTCAGGACAGGAGGGTTCAGATAGGAAAGGATGTAAAGATGCAGGCACAGGAGGAGGATGAGCATTTGAAGGTGGAAAGCCATGCCATCTCTTTTTTTTTTTCTGTTCAGAAATAGATACAGATATCTTTTTGTTTACCATTTGAATAGAGGTAATTTCTCAGAATCTCTTTTAGAACCTTCTAGGTACCATTTGAAATAATTCCCCCATTCAATTTGTCTGATTCTAAAGCTGGCTTTTTCTAATTGTACACACAAATACATTATTTAAGGCATTTCAAACGATCCCCACTTTTTGCCATTGCTGCTTCTAATCACCCCAGGTAATGTGGATCCATTTTCTTAGATATTTATAAGAGGATTCCGCATCTGTTGGTGATTCTAAAAGAAGGCGTACTTTAAACGAATGCTAACATTTTGAAACTTTATTTCCCATAATTTACAAGCTTTTCAAAAGCGACCAAGGTCAGGAATATGTTTAGGGTTGAAGTGTGCTGCTTCTGAGTGTCACTTCTGTAGGTGTCGTCCAAGAGTCATGGATTGCTCTCTTGCTGTATGTCAGACTTCTTCTAACCAGCAGGTGGCAGCAGGGGTGTTCAAGGTATGGCACCAGTCTCTTACATCTTGATGAGCCAAAAGTACCCCTAAAAATATTCTCATAAAGATTGCCCTACAAAGCTGCTGTGCATCCCGCTAAACAATGCTGATACCTCTGCAAAGTTTCTAAGTCACCTGTAAAATATCTAAGTCACTTAAAGCAACTAAATTGTAAGAGGGAGCAGTGGCCTCTTCTTGTTAGGGTAAAGAAATTCACCTTTATGCAATTGTAAATTAAGAACAGGAATTAATCACAAATAAAAATTAAAGTCCAGAGTTTAAGTAATTGAAACCAGAAATGGTTTTTAAAAACTTGCTACGTAAAGTGAAATCACCAGCATCAAATTGCTCATACTTTGACCTGGACCTGTCTGCTGCAAGGCAGGCAGACATAGAAAAAGACATTTATTTTCCCTTTTCTTCTTGCTGAAAAATCTCCTGACTATTAGGTATGAATGGAAAAAATGTGCCATTATAGAAAGGCAGGGTTGGAAAAAACAGCTCACAGTCTAGACTTTTCAACCAAAGATTAGCAAACGTCTGGATTTCAGCAGGACTCACCCTACAGATGCAACAATTTCTCTGAGAGTCAGAAGAACAGAAGGGGTTCAGAGTGGACCATGTGCTGAGTCCAGAAGAAATGCCAGAAAGTTGATGGGGGAAGGGTCACTCTCAACCCTGCTTTCTGCTTCAGAAATGATAACCTAAAAGGAAATAGATGAAGCACAATATATAATTTTAAAGGTTTACTTGAGCCCAAATCAGGACTGCTGCCTGGGGAATACATCCATGTTGCCTTGGGAGGTGTTTCCTTCAGCTTTTGAACATGCAGCTTTTTAAAGGGAAAAGAACACAAGGTGTATAATGATACACAGTTGTTTGACATGACTGCTCATTAATTTATAGAAATAATATTGATTAGTAATTGGCTAGTCATTGTTAAACTGTAGGATCTGAGTAATTATATCCAGCATATGACATTTCATGGCTACTTTATTTCAGTTAGTCTAGAACCGCATAGCAAGCAGTTTCAAGAGCTAATTAGACCAAGGGTGGAGTGGGATGTGAATGCTATATCGTTTTAAATTCCTTTGTGGGCCTGATAATTTAAAGGGGCTCATGTTTCTCAGATAAAATGTGTATTTTCTTTCTTAAACGCTTATTACTCAATAAGCAGTGATGGGTAAAAACACACGACAAAGTTATCAATCCTAATTTTCAAGGACATTGGATCAGTTTGAAACAACACATTCATTAAAAATGTAAAATGTAAAAATTAGTGAAAATAACTATAACTAAAAAAATAAGATGCAATTATACTGCCAAAATAATGAAAATAATACCAAAAGAGAGATTTTATTGAATGTCTACAATAAAAGTCCATATTGTGCTGGGTACTGCAAAATCCCCAATGAGCTTTTAGTTGACAAGGAGAGGCTGATCAGTAAGCCAGCAAGACAAGCACAGAATAATAAGATCTGTGCGAATCGTGTGCATCCAATGTTATGGAATGAACAGAAGTGATGAGTAGCTCTCACAAGAAGGACTTCCGAGATGCTTGGGTGCCTGAGATGATCTGGGATCACTGAGAGCAAGAGAAATGAAATAAAGGAGGCCTTTTCAGGCAAAAGGAAGAAAAATGGATAGCAATGAGCACTGAGGAAGGGAGGTCAATGTACATTAATGAAAATGCAAATGACTCAGTAAGACTGGCCTAACCAGTGTGAAGGGTGCAGTGCTAGTGGGGAAGCCACACAATGTAAACACATGCTGTGTCCTTGATTGTCTTTCCTGCCCCACTAAAAAGCTTTTAACTTTTCCTTAGAACTTTGGCAATTCAGTACAAGTTTTTGCAAAGCAAGGTGTGCAATTAAATCCCTAATTTATAGAATCACTATGGTAGAAATGCTGAGGGTAATTAAAGGGGTTGAAAAGTTAATTCCGAGACAAGTTGCTATAAATCAAGACAGAAATAACAAAGCAGCAGGGAAGGATATTCAAAAGACACTCAGAACCCAGAAGCCAAACAGCGTGCTGGAAAACCAGATTGAGAGAGCGACAAAGGGCGAATCACAAAGGAAGAAATCCAGTGTATGACTCAAGAAATAGAAGGGATGTGAGCACGTGGCTGAGGCTGCAGAACAAACAGCCTGACAGCCCACTGTGCAAATGATACGATCAATTTGAATATTTATATTTGTAATGCCAACAGGAGATTTTTAGCTGGTAGTCTTGACCTCATGGTGAGATTTGACATCAGATAAAGATAAGGGGATTCAGTACTTAGGTAGAAGAGTGATTTCCATCACCCAGGGAGTATGTGCATAATACAAAGAAAAGAAAACCAGTAATTGATCCCTGAGGAAAGCAAACATTCAGACAGGAAGCAATAAAAGAGAAAGCAGAATATAAATTGGGACGACATGTGGAGAAAGGATAAAGTGGAAATAGGGAGAGGAAACCTGGAATTCAAAACTGGTTCTGGAAAAGAGTACCATTCTATGTACTTCAAATGAAGAAGATTTAAAGCAAAGAACTGGTTGCACATTTGTCACAAGGACTGGAAAAGCAAAAATAAAAACTAAACCACGGAGAATTTTAGCAGAGATGGAGTCTTGTTCTTGCCCAAGCTGGTCTCTAACTCCTGTAGATAACCTTTCTTATCTCGAGGTAGGGAGCCTTTTGCTAGAGCCAGAGTCACCTTAAGGGAAGTTCTGCCCAGGGTCTGAAGGTACGAACAGGTGAAATGCTTCAGAGAAATATTAATGGATTTATCTCTTTAAAATAAAAAGTGTGAAGCTGGATTTTCAGGCAGATTTGGAGCGTTCACCAGTGTCAGAAGTATGTAAAGCAGTTCTTGCCATCCTATTTTTTTTTTAAACTTAATTCAAATTAATAATGAGGGTACAATATTTAGTTTACATTGTTCTCACTTCCAGGGTAAAATTCCATCTGTAGAATGGCCCCTCACCCACCAGGCATGTTCTACACCCTCACAATGTGCACATTAGGTGAGACCCCGCCTCATCGCCTCTCTCCTTCTGCCTTACATCCACCCTTTTTTCCCCTCCAGCTTCCCTCTACCCCGGAACTAGACTAAAATAGTGTTTTATTGTTTTTAGGAACATGTAATTGTTTATATATTGATTTCATTTTAGTATGGAGTACATTGGATATTTATTTTTCCATTCTTATAATACTTTACTAAGAAGAGTGTATTTCAACTCCACCCAGGTAAATGTAAAGTCTCCATCTTTTTTAATGACTGAATAATATTTCATGATATATTTATATATATACATATATATCTATCTCTCTATATATCACAGTTTGTTGATCCATTCATGGGTTAATGGGCACTTAGGTTGCTTCCATGACTTGGAAATTATGAATTGAGTCACAATAAATGTTCTAGTGCAAATGTCTTTATAGTAAAATGATTTTTGTTCTTCTGGGTAGATACCTAGTAATGGAATTGCAGGGTCAAATAGAAGGTCTACATTTAGCTCTTTGATGATTCTCCATACTTCTCTCTAAAAGGGTTGTATTAGTTTGCAGTCTCACCAGCAGTGTAGAAGCAGTCCCTTCTCCCCACATCTATACTCACAACTGGTGTTTTGGGATTTTGTGATATAGACTAATCTTGCTGGGGTTAGGTGATATCTTAGAGTGGTTTTGATTTGCATTTCTCTGATCTCTTAAAGCATCTCTTAAAGATGATGAGCATTTCTTCATGTGTTTGTTGGCCATTCATCTGTCAATCACTTGCCCACTTATAGAGAGGGTGTTTGCACTTTTCTTACTGTTCAGTTTGAGTTCTTTATAGATTCTAGTTATTAGGCCCTTGTCAGATTTGTAACATGCAAAAATCTTCCCCCGTTCTGAGGGCTGTCTGTTTGCTCTATTTGTGGTACTCTTAGCTGTGCAAAAGCTTTTTAACTTGATCACGTCCCAGTTATTTGTTTTTGGTGTTGCTACAATTGCTAGCAACTTCTTCATAAAGTTTTCTTCATAAAGTTTTTTCCCAGACCAATATCTTCAAGTGTTTTCCCCACATTCTCTTCTAGAATTTTTATTATTTCATGTCTTAAATTTAAATCTTTTATCCAGTGAGAATCAATTTTTGTCAATGGTGAGAGGTATGGGTTCAGTTTCAATCTTCTGCATGTGGATAACCAGTTCTCCCAGAACCATGTGTTGAACAAGGATTCTTTACCCCATTGCATGTTTTTGTTAGACTTATCAAAGATTAAATGGCGATATATGGCTGGGTCCATTCTCTATCCTATTCCATAGATCTGTGTCTATATTTTTGTGCCAGTACCGAGCTGTTTTGATCACTACAGCCTTGTAGAATACCTGAAGTCTGGCAATGTGATGCCTCTAGAATCGTTTTTATTTCTAAAAACTGTATTTGCTATTTGGTTTTTTTCTGGTTCCATATGAATCTAAGTATCATTTTTTTAAGATCCTTAAAGTATGACATCGATGCTTTGATGGGGGTTGCATTTCATACATAGATTGCTTTGGGTAATGTGGACATTTTAATGATGTGGATTCTCCCAACCATGAGCATGATAGAAAGATTTAGAACTCTTGAACAGACCAATATCAAGTACTGAAATAGCATCAATTATACAAAATTTCCCTAAAATGAAAAGCCCTGGACCAGATGGTTTCACACCAGAATTCTATCAAACCTTCAAAGAGGAACTAGTTCCTATAATGCATAAACCTTTCTTGCCATCCTTTACTGGATGCTGGAATTGAGTCTTGAAGGGTAGATGTGAGTTGGCAGGCATCAAGGAGTTGAACAGCTTCCAGGCACAAGGCACCAATGTTTCAAATGCAGGGTGAAAAGGTAAAGATTATAGATGAAGCTGGAAAGTTAGAGGAAGTCAGATCATTAGGGAGTCTTGTGTGGTTGGCTTTCCTTAAAGACTTTGGACTTGTAATAATATATGCTGATTGAATTAATGATAATTTCCTTTCCTTCCCTTCTCCTTCCTTCCCTACACTTTTCAAATATTATGGGAGTACAAACCTATAGTCCAACTACTTGGGTGGCTGAGGCAGGAGGATCTCTTTAGCCCAGGACTTTGAGGTTGCTGTGAAGTATGATGATGCTGTTGCACTCTACCTGGGGTGACAGAATAAGACTTGATCTCCCCCCTCAAAAAAAAAAAATCCCAACTCATTTCACTAATTCAACCAGCATTTATTAGGCAGATATGCCATGTTGCTGTGTTATCCCCTTCCCTGCTAGAGCCTGAGGATAGAAAATTGAATCAATTGTTTTTGCTCAAAATAAACAAAACAAATAAAAAACTCAATAACTCAAAATTAATAATTTTAATAAATTCTTCTCATCCTTAAATCAAAAGTGCCAGATTGCAGACTTGCTCTGCTGATGACACTGGAAGAGGTTCTGCAGCCATCTTGGCTGCTTTGGGACAACTCTACAACCCTTCTGCATCCCCACTGCCTTTCAATCAAGGAGCCCACACTACTTGTATTCCATAGTAGTGTGTAAATTTAGAATAGTTCACTGATGTCACTGTCTTCAGCAAAATTATGCTACCAAGGCTGTTTTGGAGGCATATCCATAAGCCCAAGAAGGGCACATAGCCTCTTTATCCCATTTTCTGGACTCCTACTGCTTTTCGTTGGAAAAATTCTATCAAGAAAATAAGTTTATAGGCTTAATGGTAGTACAGTTGAGACACAAAACCAAACCAAACAAAAAACAACAAATGCCAGATACACAAAACTTTAAGGATGTGTGGTCAGCATAAGACATTTGGACTGAAGAAATTTGGATTGATTGAAAACTACCAACCTAATTGCTTTCTGAAATTGTTTCAATTTATTCTCTTTCACTAAGTGTATGGATGCCTTTTTACCCATTCATCAATATTAGAGATTATTAAGTTTTTTCATTTGCATTGCAGTAGCAAAAAAGACTGTCTGCTGTTTGTTTTCATTAATATATTTAAGCACATGTTTAGTGTCGGTTCAGCTACTTACTATAGGTGTCCAGAAAAGTACTCCTAGGAAAGAAATGACCTCCTTCTCTCTTGATCTTAGGCAACAAAAAAGTGGTATTGTGGTCATGACAGTGATTCTGTCTTGCAGCTAAGCTTTCTACACTCTCAGTGTTTACATTTCCTCAAAGGGAGATACAGACATGTTGACTAAGGTGCAAGTATTTTCTTTAGTGATTAAATTTAAGGAATATTAAAGATATAGGGAAGAATATGTCTCAAACCTAGAAGACTTACTAGGTTCATGTTCATGGTGCTTCCATGCCCAGAGGTAACGCAGTGAAAGTGAGAAAGAGAGGGGAGAGAATCAGTCCAAAAATGTTAGTGCATTTGTTGTTGTTGTGAGAATTTGGCACTAAAGCCACAGAGCAGACTCCTAAAAATTATCTCCCCAAATCCAAGAATGCTGGGATTTTTTTCAATCCTTAATTCTCATTTGCTGATGATAAATCTTGGTGTTTAACTGCTTGATATTTATGTGTATCAGTTGAAGACACTCCTGTGTCAGAGAGCACTCTGAGGCAGGGAGAACTAGGAAGCCAGTATGATGTACTGCGACTGGCTTTGGGCCAACAGGGAACAAAGTGAAACTGGTGCAGCTCTGCTCCTATCCTCTTTCACATGCCCATCTCAAATTAACCTCACTCTTTCCAGTCAAAACTCCACAGAATTGTAACTAGAAATGATGATCCAGAAAGATCTTTAAGTATTAAGTTAATTGTTCAACTTATAGTCCCCATGCTACAGTTTTTCTTGAGTCCATAATTAATAGTTATTATTTTATTCCTCTACAACAATTCTAAATCCCCCCTCACCCTTATCCAGTATTTCTAATGATATAGGTTGTTTTTTCCTATGAAGTGACTGAAAGTTTTATTTCTGAGGGACCTGATCCTGGGTTATTTTCCTGGGACAGGCCATGGTGTTAGAATATCTGTGAATGGAAGCACCTAGTGGCACCCTGGCAAACCTTGTGCATTACAGATCTTCTTATTACTTTCCGATTGTATACTATCAATACTTGTTTCTCAAGAAGATCAAGGAAAGTTGATCCAGTCAAGAGAGTAATTGCTTCCTTTTCCCTTACCAGAACAATGGCCCAGGCAGCAAACTTGTTTTTGGTTTTTATGGAATTTTTATTGTGAGCCTGATGGAAGTGTTCCACCCTTATGAAAAGCATATCTATTCCCTAGAGCCTAAAGTTTCACGTTCAAGGCAGAAATATCTTGCAAGTCAGTCATTGGTGGTGATGGTGAGAAGAGAGGAGACCCTCCTTTCTATTTTCTGGACATATGTTCAACTGTCACAGTATCATACAATGACTGTTGGTTTTCCTAATATATCACATCTTCAAAGACAGTAACCCAGCTTCAGTAAGAGCCAGCCCCTGCTGGTATTTCCTTAAGTAATCCCTAAAATGACAATTCTAAAATTTTTTCAGACCAGCAGTTTACAAATGGTGTGTTATACACACATCATGGGCTACGTGGATTCCCTAGCATCTTCTCATTGCTGTTTTTGTTTGTTTTTAATTTTTGTCTTTTTTTCCCTATATGTGAATCATTTGACTCATGTGATTTTTCTCCCTCAGTGTCAGTGAGATACATTGTGAGCAATTGAGTAATGAAATATACAGAGTCACCAAGGCTGTGAGTTCAAACCCATATTCAGAACACATCTCAGTTACATAAAGAACAAATAAATCCTCACCTTTGTCCTGGATCAAAAAGGACTATCAAACTCAAATTTTATCAGAATTTTGCTGGCTAGTTTCCTCAGATATGCTTTGCCTCTGCTACTTGTAAGCTACACATCCAGCAATTGTAGCAGCTAGATCAGACTACTGACAGTAAGGACAAAATGCCAAACCCATGAAGGGCCTCTTTCCGAGCCACACTGACCACTATATTCATGGATGCAGCATTTTTCAGCATTTCAATGACCAAAGGCAAAATTTGGCAGGCATGAATTGAACAAATATGTTGCAAATATCTATGGTCAATACCTTCTCTAAACTTTAATATGTTGAGACCCAAAGATCTACACTCCTAGTATACACCACAATAGGACCATTTACATGGATCTTCTCCAAATTGTCTTCTCTATTTTATAATCTTTCTCATTCCTGGCACCTGAACATTCACCACGGTTGTTCAACACTGCCTTAAATGTCTAATATACCTATGTTCTTAGATCTACCTACATGTCTCTCTAATTCAAGAGTATTGCCCAATGGGAGACTAGCTACTCATTATTCACAGGTGACACTAATTTCAGCTGTAGCAGGTCCAATCAATATATCAAGGTGATCTATCTAGATTTTCCCCCTTCGTCAAATAATCATAGGAATTCTGCATGCACATATGCATAAGGCTACATGTCTAACTTAAAGGAGAGAATTTAGGCATCTGTATTTGTTTTCTATGGAATTTGCAAGAAAGTGCCATGAACTGGGTGGACTAAACATAATTGTACTGGGTCACAGTTCTGGAGGCTAGAAGTGCAAGATTAGACTGCCAGCTGCTTCTGTTCCTCTGAGCATCGTGAGGGAAAAATTGTTCCATGCTTCCACTCTAGCTGCTCTAGGTTCACTGGCAATCCACAGCTTTCTCTGTGTTGTACAACTCTAACTTCATCTCCATATACCCTTCTCCCTGTATGCATAACTGTGTTCAAATTTCCCCTTTTCATAAAGACACTGATTATATTAAATTAGGAGCCTATCCTAATCCAGTATGACCTCATCTTAACTAATTATATATGCAGCAATCCTATTTCCAGAGGCTCACTTTCTGAGATAATTGCAGAAAGAGATTTGGGACTTCAAAATGCAAATTTTCCCAAGGCACCATTTAACCCATAACAGTATTTAAAATTACATGGAGTCTATCTTCTCTTTTTGTGTATTGGTGTGTGTGAGTGTGTTTATTTTCCATACTTGATTAAACCCATTCATAAATATATATGTGAATTATAGTTGTGCACACCCAAATCAATGCTTTGATGGTTCATCGAATGGATGATCCAGGTCAAATTGATGATTCCAGTCAAATAAATTTACATAAATTAGATTAGACTCATAGCTTGTTGGCATTTCTTTTTGAATGGGCAACTGTTATGCGCTGCAGATGGTCTTTTCCCAGAACCCCAGGGATCTGAGTAATGTCTCTCCTGTAAGAGCCTGCCAGAGATACCATATGCCTTTTCTATCTGCCACAAATATCTTGGATTTTAGATACTGAGTCTTTTGCTGATTGCAGTGCCACTTGTATCAAAGCCTGAACCTGCTGTAAGACTCTTCGTTTCTCTGAACCTCACTCAAACATGCATCCATCTAAGTCACTTGGTTGAAGTTGTACTTCCAATTATACTGTGCGCTATCTGTAAAATACAAAGAGATTTGTCATCATGTACTATGTATCTTTCTTTATGGTTGATGTTGTACACTCAATACCTGCTTATATATCTTGGATAAAATGTCTTCAAACCTTTAATATGTTAAAGGTGTTAAATGTATTAAAGATGTCCCTGGCATTGCAGAAACCTAAAATTCTATGGGGGTTATCTTTCACTATTTGCAGGGATTTCAGAATTCTTGCTACTTTTTACTTTGAGAGTGCCATTAATCTCTGCCATGCCATCTTATGTATTTTTTTTAATTTTCCAGTTGACTCTTTTGACTAAGGGGGGAGCAGTTTTTGGGTCTTCACCTTCACCTTTTTTAATATAACCTCACTTAAAAGTTGTGGAACTACTATGAAACTTCTGTCTACTGCTATATATGTTATTTCATATTATATAATGAAGAACCAATGAAAGGACCACAGAGTGGGTGCATGGAACCACCAGACTTATTGGGAGGTGAACTGGGTATAAGAATCCTTTTATAACCTTCATTCTTCCCACTCTAACAGAGGAGCTGTGATCTAGTTTAGTTCCCCTAAAATCAGTATAAACTTATCTCCTAACCATTGCTCTTGTAAGATCTGAATTTTCTCTTTACCCA
>CAUYRH010027587.1:0-59568 GCA_963574655.1 Perodicticus potto | reverse complement strand
CTCTATCAATTTAAGAAATGTCCCCTCTATTCCCATTTTCTTTAGTGTTCTGATCATGAAGGGATGCTGGATATTGTCGAAGGCTTTTTCTGCATCAATTGAGAGGATTTTGTGGTCTTTATTTTTTAATTTGTTTATGTGCTGGATAACATTGATCGATTTACGTATATTGAACCAGCCTTGAGATCCTGGGATAAAGCCTACTTGGTAGTGATGTATAATTTACTTGATGAATTGCTGAATTCTGTTTGCTAGGATTTTATTAAAATATTTTTGCATCAATATTCATTAGTGATATTGGTCTGTAATTTTCATTTCTTGTTGGGTCTTTTCCTGGTTTGGGGATCAAGGTGATGTCTGCTTCATAAAATGTGTTGGGTAGTATTCCGTCTTTTTCAATATTTTGAAAGAGGTTTAGTAATATAGGTACTAGTTCTTCTTTAAAGGTTTGGTAGAATTCTGACGTATAGCCATCTGGTCCAGGGCTTTTCTTTTTAGGGAGTTTTTGTATAGTTGATGCTATTTCAGAACTTGATATCGGCCGGTTCAACTTTTACATTTCATTCTGGCTAAGTCTTGGAAGGTGACGTGCTTCCAGATATTGGTCAATTTCCTTCAGGTTATCATATTTCTGAGAGTAAAGTTTCTTGTAATATTCGTTGAGGATTGTTTGAATTTCTGAGGGGTCTGTTGTTATTTCATCTTTATCATTTCTGATTGATGAGATTAGAGATTTTACTCTTTTTTCCTGATTAGGTTAGCTAAGGGTTTATCTATTTTGTTGACCTTTTCAAAAAACCAGCTTTTTGATTTATTGATCTGATCTATAATTCATTTATTTTCAATTTCATTTATTTCTGCTCTAATTTTGGTTATCTCTAAAACAGGCTGTAACACAGTACGGCACACAGTCTTTGTTTTCTAGAGGCTTATTACAGGGACTGGCACAAGAGCAGCATCTTATTCCATATGATTGGGACATGCTGGCCAAAACTGTTCTCGAATCTGGTCAATATTTACAATTTAAAACTTGGTGGAAGGAGGAGGCTGACTTGATAAGTCACCAGAACCAGCAGAGAATGTTCCTATAACTTCATAACAGTTCACAGGCTCTGGTCAGTGGATGGGCATTCCAAACAACTTCAATATGGTGATATAGCTATGGTACAAACAAAGCTGTGCTGTCTTCGAGCCTGGGAAAAGGTTCAGGCACCTGGAGATGTCTCTAAATCTTTTATTAAAGTAACCTAGAGGCCACAATACACTCTCAGGTTATCTTGGAAGAGTGATAATCCATTGTGGGTGGAGTAGTGGCTGTTAACAAAAGAAAAACTGGATGCTTTTCAATTTTTAATTCAGGAACAGTTAGAATAAGAACATACTGAGCCCTCCACTAGCCCCTGGGACTCTCTCATCTTTACTATAAAAAAGAAATCAGGCAAATGGAGAATGCGCACCGAGCTCCACAAAGTCAATGAAACTAATATCCCCATGGGTCCTTTGCAAACTGGCCTTCCTTTGCCCTCTATGATTCCTTCTAATTGGTATTCGTATATAATTGATTTAAAAGATTGTTTTTAACTATATATTTACATCCTGAGGATCAACCCCATTTTGCCTTTTCTGTCCCTTCCTATAATCAGCAGAGACCCTACCAAAGCTTTCAGTGGAAGGTTCTGCCACAAGGTATGTTGAATAGTCCTACATTCTGTCAGCAAATATCCTACAGCCTATATCATTCATTACATGGAAGATATTTTACTTGTACATCAAAATTTGACCATTTTACAAGACATGTTTAAACAAGCCATATTTGTTTTAAAATCTTATGGCCTTCAAATTGTGCCTGAAAAAATTCAAGTCACATCCCCCTATACTTATTTAGGATACAAATTAACTCAAACCAAAATTCTCCCATAATGCATTAATTTTTGGTTAGATTTCTTACCTACTTTGAATGACTTTCAAAAGTTATTGGGTCATATTAATTGGTTACATCCTACTTTAGGAATACTAACTTATGCTTTAGCTATTCTCTTTAAATATCCTCACTAGAGCCCTGTTCACCCTTCAAATTTTTGAATTTCAACAATGATGAAAACACAGCTGCTGAATGTCACCGGACATCTCTTACCCATCCAGCACTTTCCCAAGTGCAGCAACCTAATTTCTATAAGAAACCGGATATGTATGAATGGTTATGTACTACATTGGGGTTGAGGGTTTGCTCATATTGTTACAGAACAACAAGAAAATCAGTGGCTGCCCACTTGCTGACTAAACCTCGCCATGAGGAGGAGTCCTCACCAACACCTTGATGAATTTGTCTTCAGTAACTCCTCCTATTTTTCAGGCCTGAAATTTCATGAAAACATTCTACTCCAAACTTTCCACCCCAATTGTGATTTACTGTGAACCCTAGATCCCCCTCCTCTGAGAAACCTCTAACTGCCTCCCATATCATTGTCCATCCTCAGCATGAAGTAGCTAGGAGCAGTCAGCGCCCTTTTTCCCATCAGCAGTTAGAGCTTCTGAGAGGAAGGATCAATATAGGGTTCCATCATTTAAGAAACCTCCCAATCTCTAGGTCTGAGTAAGCTCAGTCCACACCCTCTAAGCTCTAATAAGGTTCTGAGCAAAGCAGTCGGCTTTGGTAATGGAAATTCAAAGTCATAGCAAACTTCTTGTATCAGCAAAGGTGAGAGAATCTTTATTGGATATATATCCTTAATCCTTCCCTTACTGCTCCTTTAGATTCACACTTCCCCAGCAGACATTCCAGTCTGCACTGGGCCTATTGCTGCTCATTTAATGGGTGCAATGGATAATGTGAAGAAGCAGGAAACTTTGGGTGTTGATTAATACTGCCTATGGAAGTATCAAGAACCTATGGGTCGGCCCAAAAACAGTTAGGTGATGATATATGTAAAAATAATATTACCCTTATTTGTTTAGAACACAAATCCCTTTTCTTTGGTGAATGCCCTCACTGACTCCTCTGATGTAGTTTTGTTAACTATTTTTTTTGTGTGTGTGTGTGTGTGTTGTTGTTGTTTTTTTGTTTTGTTTTTTTGTTTGCAGTTTTTGGCCGGGGCTGAGTTTGAACCCATCACCTCTGGTATATGGGGCCAATGCCCTACTGCTTTGAGCCACAGGTGCTGCCCACTATTTTATCTTTCTTTTCTCTGCCTAACTAAAGGAGCACTATTTGACAAGAACAGCAAATGAAATAAACAACTACCAGCTTTTCCTTCACCCTGTGCAAGAATGTCTTAATCAAAAGAGGGGGGATATGTAGCAACCTAATGTAACACGATCTGTAGCAACCTATGTAATAATATGTGTAACAACCTATGTAACAACTTATGTAGCAACCTATGTAGAAAGACATGTAGAAACTGGGACAGCAGGTTTGAAGAGACAAAGTGGTGGTCGACTGGAACAGTGGGTTTTCAGAGACAAAGTGGCAGTTACTGGACATTAATGAACAGATGCTGGCAGTTGGAAATTGATCCCAGTGAAGGGGGTAGGGCTGGGGGAGGGTGCCGGCCCCATATACCAAAGGTGGCGGGTTCAAACCCGTCCTCGGCCAAACTGTAAAAACAGAAAAATAGCCAGGCATTGTGGCGGGCGCCTGTAGTCCCAGCTATTCGAGAGGCTGAGGCAAGACAATCACCTAAGCCCAGGAGTTGGAGGTTGCTGTGAGCTGTGTGATGCCACGGCACTCTACTAAGGGTGATAAGGTGAGACTCTGTCTCTACAAAAAAAGTAAATAAATAGATTCTCAATAAATAGCAGCTGGAGAGGTTGCTTAGGGCCTTTTCCCCGACACATATGGGAAGGCTGACCTCCTGCAAGCTTTGAGCTTACAGTCCATTTTCCAGCCTGCTTCCTTGGTGATGGCACTGACATGAATGAATGAATGATATTGCCCAATAATTTTTGGTCAGTGGATATCATCACCCTACCAATGAGAACTGGCAGATTTGTAGACTCCTACCACCTTATAGTCCCACTACCACCACACACACGAAAAAGAAAACATAAAATCAGAACTAAACTATGATCAGATTTATATTTGAAAACATTAAATTTAAGAATAATTTCATTAGCCAGCATCCCCAATTCTAAGAAGATAAATCTTTTCAGAGGTACAATGACATTTTATTCTATTGCTGCTAGTGACCCATCTAGAACTAAGCTCAGATTTTTCCAGAAAGCAAATGAGAAATTGTATGATGTTTGAGAATACTATTTTTTACAACAATATTATATGTTTCAAAAAGCATAAATTTAGGTTTGAATCCCAGCTTCCCCATGTACCAGCCATGAACTAAGCATATGAACTTTCTAGAGAGTCAGGCTTCTCATCCAGTTTACTAGTGCAAAGCTCTTTTTTATAATAGAGCTGTTGGGAAAATGTAATTAAATGATGGATAGAAGGGTGCTAATATGGTGTCTGGCACTTAGTACACATTAACTCTCTATCCTTTCACTTTTCTTGGGGGTGGGGGTCTGAGCAGGGAAAAGAGACAGTCGAAACTCATCATCTTGGAAGTCCTGCCCGTGTTTACGCAACATCGATATTTGCCTAGCTGGTTTCATGTATGTTAGCCAAGCCTGACTCAGTCTGATCATGTTCCTTTTCATCAGCTGGAAAAAATAGTAATATCTAGTTATGGATTTTGGACACCAGAACAGAGCTGGTGCTTACCATTTCATTTGCACAATGGAGAGACACCTGCAGTGTAGCTTGTACAGCAGAATAGAATTGTTATAAAAACTATCCCTCATGGCAGCAAAGACACTTACAGTTAATGAGCTAATAAATATTGTCAAGTGACCTTTCTCTTGCCAAGTGTTAAATCGTAAAGAGAAGCGGGGGAAGGGAAGGATTAGAACTACGTATTTTCTACAGAGTTCAAATTCTGGGCTTCTCTGGCAAACTTTTATTCCAATTGCCTATATTTTAGGCTTGTCAGTCCACTAATTCCCCAGATTGCCTGACACTGTGTGTCTGCTCTCTAGAGCGCAGGCCTCATTCTCATAGGCTAGCATCTGGTAGAAAACACAATGTTCTTTTTCATATCAGTAATGGCATTTTACAGCTCTGTTCCTCCTGTTGCCGCCAGAGCAGAGTGTGAGGATTGGTCTCTGCTACAAAACTAGCCCTTTTCAGTCTCATTTCCTAGTTTCATTTCTCTCCAGAGATGGTTATGCTCTAAATATTTGCTCTAAAATTTATGAATTCTGAACTTCCAATCCCATTCCTTCATTCCAAATAACTGGTCTGTTCCAATATTTTTTCCCTTGGACTGACACTACAACTCACTGTTTCCTCAACTTCTAATTAAACCAGGGTGACATCTACAAATACTTCGATATACCTTTCCTCAAAGGTGGAGCCCATTTACCTTACCTGTAGAGTGGACTGAACTTGACTGACTTCTAATGAGTAGAATGTGACAAAAATGACAGTGTTAGAATTCTAAAAGTAGGTCATAGGAAGCATTATGGCCTTCTTTTTGTACTCTTTCTTGGATTACCCACTTTGGGGAAAACCAGTATTATGTTTCAAAAATTCCCAAGTAACCTTATTGAGAGACCCACATGGCAAAGAACATACATAGGCTTCTTGGCAACAGCCATGGGAGGCAGCCATCTTGGTAGTGGACCCTCCAGCCCCAGTCAAACCTTCAGATGATCTACAATCCTGCCTGACACCTTTTTTTCCCCTTTATCAAGAAAGAGCTTGATATAAAATTACCCAGATAAGCTGCTCCTAAATTTCTGACTCACGAAAACTGTGAGGTAATAAACTCTTGTTGAATTAAGCCACAAGCTTTGAGGTAATTTGTTTTGCAGTAAAAGATAACTAATTGAGGTGGGTTGCGAGCCGTGTCTCTTTGGCTCTGGAAGGCATAAGGGTCCTTTGGCCTTCAGACATTATTTGGATTCTTCCTTTACTATGGATTTCAGAATCAGTTTTCTTGGACTATTTTCATTTTTCCCAAAGGAAATGGTAAGCTTCTCTTTGCCTTTACTCGAGTTATTTCAATACCTGTATCTGTGAAATAGCAAAAATAGAATTTTATTTGGGGATTCTAGCCTTCAAGTAGGAAGCTTTGGGAAAAGCTGAGTGCTGTCCCTGAGTGTGTTTGTGCATGCTCTGCCTCCTCTTAGGACCTCCCTTGAGCTCTCCTCAACCCCCAGGTGCTGCCCATGAGGCAGGAGCAACCTAGGTAGAAGTGCTTGCTGCACTCACACCTGTGAGATGGGTGTGGGGCCAGATCAGAGCCAGGGCCTGGGCCTTGCCTAACCCCAAAGAAAACAAACTATCACTTGTAGAATGGAGAAATAAAAATTAGTCAGTGAGGGCCTAGGTCACGAGCCAGAGAGCTATAAAAATATACCTCTAGTTTGAGATATAAGCCAAAGATTTGGCTCATGGAAATGTCAGCAGTGAGATGATGGATCCGTTTAGGAGAGTTTGGCCTCTCTAGTAGTGTCAGATGATCTGAGTTTCCAGTGAATTCTTTCTAAAATAGAATTTCTTTCTTCTCTTTTCTTTGCTGAGATCCCAGCCTCCTGACTTTGTTCTCATCTAAGTTTCTGAATCTGTGCTGCTCCTTCTCCACTAGAAGAATTCCAAATGTTGGGACATCCTGGGATTCCATCAGGAACCACCTTCTACTTCTATACACTCACCTTAGGTAACATCACCTTGACCTGTTTGAAAATAAACCTACATGTCAATGACTCAAGATCTACATCCCTGGACTCTTTAGATTTAAGTACTCAAAGACATCCTTCATACCCATGCTTTAATTATCTGCAAAAGTGACTCAGTCATAAGATGTTCTCAAAACCAAACAATTCCTACCCCCCAACAAAGTAGTTTGTGGGGTTTTTGGTTACAGATTTTGCTTATTTTTTCCTTTGACAAGTGTCCAAACCTCAAACCTGGATGTTATTCTTGATTTCTCTCTTTCCTTTAACTCATCTATTCTCTCATTTGGTTTGCTTGTTATGGTAGCCTGATAGGTATCCTTACACCTACCTTTCACCTCCATGATCCATTTCTTACATCATAACTAACTATACACACAAACAAAAAATCGTAACATACAATCAGTTTGGATTATTCTAAGAAGGAAACACAAACTTTTCCCTCTGGCTTTATGACACCCTCCGTGATCTGGCTTCTGACTCATTGCCTCTCTGCTCTCTCCCCTCCAGGCATACTGACCTTGCTTCAGTTCAAGCAGATCAAGTACCTTCTTGCTTCGGGACCTTCGTACTCACAATGGCCTGCACTTGACTTCTCTACCTTCTAATCTTTTCAAATGTCTAGTTCCTTCTTGACAGCCAATCTTCATCTTTGGTTTGCTTTTCTCTGAGAGGTCCATCCCCAGCAACTCCTGAAAATGGCTATTCTGCCTTCCACCACGTCACCTAACTTCAGTTCTTTGCCCAGATTCACCAACAGCATCTTCAAAATTTCTTATTTCTTTTCTTTTTGGTAATTTCTATCTTTTTAAAAAAACTACTTTTATTTCCCTTTCACCTAGAGCAATTCTTTGCACAAAGGAAGGAGTTGATTAATCCCTGTAAAATAAATTGCTCAGGGATGGCTTGTGAGGCTCAATAATACTCCCCAATTCTCTCCTCTATTAATTATTTTGGTGAAATTCTTTGATGTTGGATGGTCATAAATTTGGAAATGAGCAAGAGTTTCTGTCTGAACTTGGGGCCTGTTTGTGTCCTGAGAACAATGCTGTGCTGATTTCCAGGGGGGCTTGGTGACAGGATTGATACAGGAGGCTGCCATCTGGTACATTGTTATGAACTTGCCATAAGAACAGTGTTTATAGCACTCATTGGAATAAACAGGAAAATTATGGAGAGTTCCTGGCTGCAGAGGCCTTGACATTTTGCTTCTGAGCTCTGAGGGAAGAGGCAGAACTGTTGGTAAAAGTATATGCACATATTAATCGGCACGTCACACACCTCCCTGGAGTAACAATAATGTGAGAAGGAAAAAAAGCTTCCAACACTTTTTTATAGCTGAATACCAAGTACTTTGCTGTATTATGTACAGCAGGCCAAATTGCCATCATGTGTGTGCATCCAAAATCCATGTGTGCAGTGTATAAACACTGATACCTGGAGGTTAAACCAATGGCCACAATGGAAAAGATGAGCACCTTCCTTATTTAGGGTTCTGTTTATACTTCAGCTTCTAGGCAATTTATTTGCTTTTAATGCATATGTGCATATGAGCATATGACAGAATCAACCCAGGCTATTGTCTTACTCTTAAAGCACAGTATGACAAGTGAAGGCAAGTACAGAAATATGTTAGTCCTTTTTTTCTTCACACAAGAACAAGGTTCCAGAGAGGTTACATCACTTCCCCAAAGTTCTGTTAAGTCTACAGCTGAGACAAGGTGGAACATATGTTATGGAAATGTAAACACACTTTAGTTTACTCATTAACATATCAAAAATGAATTTCCAGACTCAAGCTCACAACTTTGACAATGGAAACTTTCAAATTAGTTAATGAAGGGACTTTCTCTACCTCATGTATTAGAGTTCATTCTGTGACATACAATGTGTCACACATGTACTACATGTGACACACACACATAGTATATATGCAAAGTCATATAATTAAGTTCATGACCTCATCCTAGTAAAAGTGCTACATACTTTATTGCTGAGTATCACTGTGGTCACCAGGTGACCAAGGAAAGTCCTTTGAAGGTGACGATAGTGATATTCAGTGAATGAAGGACGCAGCACTTTCTCTAGGATGAGTTCACACACTTAATTTTCCCCAATCTCCTATATTTCGTATGTCCATCTTCTGCCTGTTTTCACTGACCTTGATTCTTGATGGTTACAATGCTACTTTATTCAAGCAAGCTTTATTTCTGTGCCAGTTTTTTCTTCCATGGCTTAGGCTCTCAGTCATAGAAAGAGTTAGTGAATAACTAACACATTTTACACATACTATGTAAAGAGCCACATGCAATGCTGTCTTAATGTAGAGCTTTTACAGGGACTAATCAAAAGTTACAAATGAAAAAACACTTAAATGGCATATCCCTCCTACCCACCTTCTTTACAGCCCAGTTCTCTAAGGGACACTGACATTATTTACAAAGGCTACAAGCTATCAAAGGATATAAAAAGGCCAAGTTATTATACTTAGGCAGAGGTGTCTTTCCAATACAGATGGCTGGAAAGAACAAAGGCCAAAGACAAAGTTATTTTTTGAATACCATTAAGACATTAGAGAACTTTCATTGTGCTAATTTTAAAAAGTTATAAATGCCCTGGGCGGCGCCTGTGGCTCAAGGAGTAGGGCGCCAGCCCCGTATACCAGAGGTGGCGGGTTCAAACCTGTCCCCGGCCAAGAACCACACACACACACAAAAATAGTTATAAATGCCCAATAGTAGCTGCTTTGACCAAAAGAAGTGAGAGGGAGGGGGAAGGAAAAGGAAAGGAAAAAAATAAGAAAAGATTAAAGAACCCTCTTTATCACTGAGATAATTAAGGAGATTAGTTCCTGAAGCTGTAGTGAGGGTGATGACTGGCTTCCAGAAACTGGGCCTTAATGCTTCATATTTCCTACTATTGATGGCAAAGCCAATATTTCTATATAGAAGCAACTTGGTCCAGCAATCCCATTGTCGTGGCAGTTAGTGGCTTTTCTTGCAGCTATATTTAACAAGCACATTGCTATAACCTCAGATTATATGTTTATTTGGGCAGACTTGGGACACTGATAAAAACTGTGAGATGAAAGACCCCTCACTCATGCACAACCCGCCTTCAGATTTGCCACTGCAGTTTGAATACACATACACTCCTATTTGTACTTTTTACAATAAGGAAATAATCGTTTCCAAACACTTGACATGAAGAAAAACTATATTATTAAAGCTGATCATTAAAAAAGATCAAGTCTAAAAAAAAAAATCAAGTCTGTGGTCTCAAGATCATACAAGAAGCTGAACAAAATGCTGATAATGATGGAATCTTGGGTGGTAGAAACATGGAGGTTTCATTACAGTATTCTCACTAATTTATGTATACTTGAAAATATTTATACCAAAAAGAGGAAGAAAGAGAAAGAAAGGATAAGAGTGAGAGGGAAAGAAAAAAGAAAGAAGAAAAGAAATCGAAAAATAGACAAGAAAAAAGAGGAAAGAAAAAAGGAAAGAACAAAGAAAGGAAGGAAAGAAAGAAAAAGAAAAACAAAGGAAGGAAAATAGGACTCGAGTCCTGCCAAAAAAAATGCTGTTAGTTGCCCCTCCATTAAGAGTAAACAATACCACCACAAAGAACTTTGCTTTTTGCTCTTGTCTTGTGGCTACCGCTGTGTAAACGAGGACGACGTTCTGACCCTACCTTTAACATGTGTCTTGCTCTTTTGTGGAAATCATCTCGCCAGTTGCCTCAGTTCTTGGGAAAAATTTTGAGCCCCTTTTGAGAGATTCAGCATCAAGAAGCATTTGGATCTAGCCAAGAGCAGAAAATCAGACATGGGATCAGAACACCCAGTGTCCTGGGTCCTCTGCGGATCTTCTTTGTACCACCAAAAAGGCAAACCTAACACAGCCACCTCCCACCCACGTCACAGACAGCCAGGTAGAATCATATTTTAGGCATCCTCTTTGCAATCATCATCATGTAGACACTTTTCATTTCTTAAAAATCCCTCTATCCTCAGCAGGCTCAGAACTGCATGTCAGCTTTTCATATGCTAAATTAAGAACTTGCTTTTTCAGGGGCCAAGTTCAAAAGGTGTTTGGAAGCAGAGTTCAGGGAATTTGATTTGGTAAGTAGGTAGTTCTTTGCAAACATCTGACTCTCCCATATGCCAACACTGGTTATTGGGTTTCCCTTGTGCTGCCGAGCACTTATCTGGCTGCAGACAGGCTGAAAAAACATGGGAAATATTGTTGAGGTCTCCTGGAAGTAATTTTTTTTAAGTCCAGTGAATTCACCAAAAGGTTACACAGAACATGCTCGGTGCCAAGCCCTGTGCTGTGTGCTGGAAATAAGATACTAATGACCTCCTGAAAGTCAAGGTCAAGTGGGTAAGATTAAGTGAGCCATCAACAGTGATAAAACACTATGACACATGTACTGCCAGGTGTTTATAGAAAGGGAAGTCCCATGAAGGCCCCAAGGAAAGGCTGGATACAGGACACGGCATTTGAGCCAAGTTTAAAGGATGACTAGGAGCTCACCCACTGATGATGTGGAAAGGCAGCATACTGCGGGATGAAGGAGCCCCAGGAACAAAAGGCCTCACTTTGAAGACTTCAAATAGCTCACACAGGCGTGAGATGTGCACACATCATCCACCAGGTGAGTCAGGGTTGGGGCAGACATGAGGATGTGCCTTTGATGAATGAGGAGGCATCTTGCTCCCAAGCTGGGGGCGATGGTGATATGGTATAAAATAGCAATCAGATGGGTTCCCTCCCCAGAAGGGTTCACTATGAAGCCTGCTTACGGCAGGGGACTGGGGGGCTCACCTGCACTCACGCAGAAAGTCAGGAAGGAGGAGGAGGAAGCCTTCTCCTACCCTGGGCAAGAACATCCCACATAGAAGGTAAGTCAAGCCCCCAGGGAAGAGGTTTGGGAGTGAGAAGAACAGGAAGATAAGATTAGGCACAATTTATAAGTCAGCAAAGCATGTCTCTGTTGGCCCTTCTTCATCCCTTTTCTCTGGATTCATCTAAATCTCTTCTTTCCTCCCATCTGCTTCTTGTCACCCCTGCCCCTCCCACACACAGAGCCTCACCTGCAACTCTTTGGACCTCCAATACTCAAAAGCCCTGTGGGCTGACTTTACCTTAGATTACTTTTCCCAGAAATGGCCTTTGCTCCAAAACTGTGCCCTTCCTGTCAAAGTCTTTTATGCCACCACTACAAGGAACTTCAGCTTGATATTAAGAGGAAAATGAGCAAAAGGAAGTAGCTGTTAGTAAGGTGTGAACCGATTAAAATTTTCTCAAATCTCCTTGGGAACTAATCTTTTTTTTTTTCTTTTAATAGCACTGTTTAACTCGATTTCTAGGTGGCATTTATGGCAGTTTGGAGAGAACGCTTTGGGATGGGGACTTGTTTCGTTGGTCCCGATAGTCTACAACCAGGGCACAGTGGTCTGTGCATTACCTTGCCACCCACATGGAAGTGGCCCTGGGGACAAACACAGGTTATGATCATTCTCAGGGCTTTCAAAATCACTCTCCTGCCTGAGGGAGGAGACAGCTTCTGTTCTTTTCTTTCTCGAATTTGCTCCACCAGTTCATGGTGACCCCTATGTCAGAGGCCTGTTAAACAGAGGCAGGGAGAGAGCTCCCCAGAAGGAAGGCAAACATGACTCCAGGACTCAGGTCTGCCCAGACCCCGTCCAACCGCTGGAGCCCAGCGCACTCAGCCAGGGAGTCATGGAAGGCCAGCTGCCTGTCAGAGAAGCCTCCTGTGTACCCTTCATCCTCTACCCGCCCCCGCTCAATTTCTGTGTTACTTCCCCCCAGGTGACCAGGCATTCCCTAGATGTTCAGGAAAATTTGGTGCATATTCTGGCATTTTCTTTGCCAGTCACCAGACTCTACCCCTGCCCTGTTTTTTGGTTCTTATATTCAGTTAGGACTTCCTAGGAGGCCTGGGATCCTCAGACCCCTCCCAATGGAATGCTGAATCCCATCGCTTCTTCTGGCAAAGCCATTTCTGGCTCAAATCCCACCCCAGCTGGGCCTCCCCTGAGTACAGAATTTATCTTAGGGGAACTATATTAGGGGAACTATAGCACCAGGCCCCCCTCAGAGCCGTGGGTTACATGTGCACCGAGAAGCCTCGCCCACACCCCAGTGGCTGTTCCTGCAGCCCTGTCCCCCGGTGGGCATCGCCACTATGTGTCTACCTGCAGCTGGTGCAGCCCAGCCCCCGCGGCCTCATCACTAGAAAGGGCAGCTTCGAAGGGGACCAGGACCAAAGTCTTGGCAAACAGGGAGGATCAGGAGTCTGGAATGTTTTCACCTCTTTTGTTTCTCCAGTTTCAGGAAAATAGACAAAAGTCATCTCAAGGGGTGACAGGAATCTTATCAGCTGACGAGAACTCAAGGAAACCATAGCGGTCTGCAGGGCGTTTGTTTGTTTTCTATGCAGCCACCCTGATAGCCCCCACTGGGCTCACTTCCCTTCCTTGTAAACAACTGGTTCTAATTAAACTTTTTCTCTTGGATAAAGGTATATAACCTTGGAGAGTCCATTAAAAAAAAAAAAAAGCTTCACTTTTAAGACTTCAAATAGCGCGTGGTCCCTCCATCAGGCCCTGGACAAGGTTAATTTATGTTGTCGCTATCGTACTCTGAAGGACTCTGGTTTCTTCACATCTGTTCTCTGTCTAATCTTTGCAGGAACATTGTGGTGGTCTTGGCAGCCCATTGCAGCTAGTGGTCTTAACTGTTTCCTGCCCCAAACGTCCAGGCTTTCAGATTGGATTTTCTGTCCCCCTGCGCCCTTGTAAAACCTTTCCATTTCCTCGTAGGTTGTGTCCTGCCTGTTTCACGTTGCCTGATCACAGCATAGTGGGACCATCCGGCTCCCAGATAAAGTGACCTCAGGGAGCGAATGGGAGCCCTGTGGGAGGACCAGGCAATTATCATTTCATTTTCAGAATGGACGGAAATAAAATATGAAAGGGGAAATTGTGCAGGAAAATACACATAATATAGAACATGTTTTTCCATTGGTGGTCACAATCAGAATTTTTAAAAAATCAAACAGAATAGAAATATCAGCATGTATTATCAGCCTGGCATCCTTTGGTAACGCTTTTGCTTTAATTGCGTGTGCATGCGTGCACACGGGTGTGTTCTGGGTCATAGTTCAAAATGCACTTCCTCCTCTAAGTTGCAGGCAAACAGTTGGGGAGTGCAGGTGAAGAGGGGAATCTCAGCTCTGCAGCCACTTTCCACCATGTCCATCATCTTCTCCGAGTCTCTGCTCATCTGTAAATTGGGAATAACATGTGCCCTGCAGCCCTCAAGGAGGTGTTGAGAACGACCCCAATAAAGCTTTATACCGAACCTCTGTGCCAGCGATTGTTAACTGGTGTGCCGTGAGAGGATCCTAGGTGTGCTGCAAAAATTTTTAAAGATCATTAATTAAATTATTTTCAAAAGAAGTTCAAAGCACAGTAAGTATATCCTTTTTTTTTACTCTTTTCTTTGATCAACATAATTTAAGTATGCCTTGGGAGTTTAACTATAGGTTCTGGTGTGCCATAACATAAAAAGTCTGAAAACACTGCTCTATGCCGGTTAGAATTCATTCCACAAAGCAGTAAGAGATTAACAGAGAATTCGCAGGTATAACCCTTGATGGCAGAAAGGGGGAAGCCTCCAGCTCAGGCTTAGCTTCAGACCCTCACACATCAATGGACTTAGCAGCATTTATTGGAGGCCTGTTGGGCATCAGGGGCTATTTTAGTGCTGGGAATACACAAAGACCTTACCTTCATGTTGTTTACATTCTAGCAGAGAGATGCATTTTTAAAAAGATAGTGTATGATACTTTGTTAAATTTTTCAGAAAATACCATGAGTAGACTGGTGCATCTGTTAACAATTTTATCTGAGATCTCATACAAGTTTGTTTTAGTAGGTTGGACTAAAACCCTCAGAAAATTGCTCTACGATTGTACTACTTTGGAGTAATGTACTGTATAAGGTACCCAAAGACTCTTCTTAAAGAGCTTTCTCGGACAATCAGTCTTGGGCATTTCTCAGGTTACTCTCCATTTTAATAAAAATTGGCTCTAAATTAACAGGTAGGCCTTCTTATCTAAAAAGGAAAGAAACACATGGAATTTATTACCTGAACTACTTGTAAAAGCCAAAACATAAACAGATTCAAGATGGGTTTAGATAAATACAAGGATTTATTATCTCTTTTTAAAAAACGGTATATAGTAAGAAGTCCTGAGAGGCTGTGGGCATCTGAGCTCCCTGGTGCCAAGGCCATCTCCTCACTCACCATCATCACCACCACAGACCTGCCACATTAGGACTTGAGTCACACGTCTCCAAATTTGGTGATTATTTTTAGCAGCAAAGTCCAACTCAGCAAAACACAGTAGGCAGTTGAAGCACTGGAACAGCAGGTGTCCCGGGCTCAGGAAGCTCAGGGGCTCATCTGGGCTTCTGGTTGTTACAAGTCACTTGGCATTTCTGGCTTCACTGACGAGGCGGCAGTGTCATCTGCACACAGCTCTCTTAGCAGAGGTTGCCATTGGGGAAGGTCACAGTGGTCCTCAGCAGCCAAGGCTGTGGGCAGCAGTGGCAGTGAGGATGGTTGGGGGCTTTGTCAGTGAAGGCTGTTTCAGATTTTTTTCCACCACAGCAACTGTGGTTAAACTGATCCCCTTTGGTTCCCAGTCCCATTCCAGGTGTCCTTGTGGTGGCCCTGGAGTCTGATGAATGAGTGGTCAGAGAGCCACGGCTAGGAGGACTGGCACACATGAGGGACACAGGACCGAGGTCCCGGTCAGCAGTGGCACTGGCGCCTCATGACAATGGTGTGTGAAATGTGAGTGCTTGTACAACAGCTGGAGAAACGAGTGTGGAACATAGGTGCACTCAGAGCACAGCCTCCCCGGAGCCCAGGCTGTGTGCTAACCCACTGTGGCAGCATAGTGAGTGTCTGAGGTCCAGGTGTGCCCAGAGAGCCCGTGGCTCCAGGTTCTGGGTGTGGACCAGCCCCGTACATCAGGGCTGTGGGGTCTGAGGCTCATGTGGGCAGTGTAGCCACACAGCCAGGCGTGGCACACAGGCATACAAGAGGCTAGAACAAACGCCTCCAGGGTCTGGGCAGTGGGCAGCGCGCTGTTGTGGCAGCTCAGATGTCAGAGGCATAGGCCCTCCTGAGCCCCAGTGGAGCTGGTGTCCTCAGTACAGGTGGTACAAGGCAGCTGAGGCTCCCAAGCCCAGGGACAGCCTGTATCAGTACTGGCTTCAGTGGCTTAGGTGGGGGCACACACAGTGTGGGTGCAGACCAGGGTCCAGAAGGCCGGCACTCTCAGAGCAGCTGGGGTGAGGAGTGCAGGTCCTGAGGTGTGAAATGCGTGTAGGGTTAGGAGAGCTGACAGCCCCAGTCCGAGGGTAACACCCTAGAGGCTCCTTCATGGTGACCTGGAGCAGGGAAAGAGGTGCAGAGGTGTCTCCTTCATGGAGGAGGTCAAGAGCAGGGTGGTTTAGTAACCCTGGGGTGGAAGGGGTCGTGTTCTCTGCAAGGAGCCCACTGGGACCACCATGGCTCCCACTGTGCAGTGGGTCCTGATCCTCTCCCTTCTAGTTTCTATCCTTTTTTTTTTTCCTGAGACAGAGTCTCACTCTGTCACCCTGGGAAGAGCACTGTGGAATGAGCCCAGCTCATGGCAACCTGGGCTCAAGCGACCCTCCCGCTTCAGCATCCTGAGTAGCTGGGACTACAGGCACCCACCACAACACCCGGCTGATTCTTGTGCTTTTAGTAGAAACAGGGTCTCACTCTTGCTCAGTCTGGTCTTGAACTCCTGAGCTCAGGCGACCCACCTGCCTCGGCTTCCCAGAGTGCGAGGATTACAGGTGTGAGCCACTGCGCCCGGCCTCCTTCCTTGTTTCTAGACATCTCAGGATCTTCCCAGCAATCCTTTCTGTGCCATTATCCATTTTTTGCTGCACTCTATGGGTGTAACTTCTTAACTGGATGCTTGAGTCCTCCCACAGCCATCACCGTGGAGAGCTGCCTGTCTGCCGTCCATGAGAATGTGAAGCCCGGCGTCCCCACTCTGCGTCTCACTGACATTGCTCCCTCCCCACCATCATCCTTATTTTATACATCTTGCCTCCAGAGCTGTCAGACAATAAATATCTGTTGTTTTCAGGCAACTCGATTGTGGTACTTTGTTATGGCAGCCTTTAGCAAATGAAAACACACGCACGTGGTCAGACAGCTGAGTTAAAGAGAAAGTGCCACCTACAGACGGCTTCGAGTCGCTCCCCTTCGGAAGCTGCACAGTGAGGCCAGCACCTCGTCCACCCTGCAGAGCAATTTTGGAACTCTTTTTTCTGGAATGGTCATTGGAGCTGTCACCATATGAGGTCTGACAATTAAGTTTGTGAACACATCCTAGAAAAAGTGCTTCGAAAGCTGGACCAGGTGCTGGCGCCCAACACAGCTTCCCAAGGGAGCCTTAGTGATATTCAAAGGCGACCACAGTGAGGTACTGCTGTGATACTCAACACTGAGGCATGGAGCACTTTTCCTAGGATGAGTTCATGAACTTAATTATGGTGACAGCTTGGATGACCATTCCAGAGAAAGAGTTCCAAAATTGCTTTGAAGGGTAAACGAGGTGCTGGCACTGGTGTATAGCTTCCCAAGGGGAGTGCTTCAAAGGCAACCATTGTGACACTTAGCGGTGAGGTATGTAGCACTTTTTCCAGGATGAGTTTGCAAACTGAATTGTCTAAGCGCGTATATTGACTAAACCCTGTGCATTGGTGCAGGCTCTGTGCCCCTCTGATGTATTTCGGGGCACTGGCTTTATAGCTGAACACTCTCAGGGAAGTTCATTTCTCTTTTTTCAATGTTCAGGCGCTCCTCATGCTTCACTCACTTCCCACACCTGGGAGGGCAGATTTTTAAAAAATAAGAATTGTTTATTTCCTTTCCATCCACAACAAATGCTTTTTAGAAAAATTTTGCACAACATACTCTGTCTTGTACCAGAGCACACTTATGAAAAGTTTGTGGGAGTACATTCCCTGAGATATTTTTAATGCAAGTAGAGTTCTCTCTCCCAAAGGCATGAGTGGGTTAAGAAACTAAAGCCTTCGCCCTCAAAGGCCCTTTTTTTCCCTAGGCCTGATTTACTGCGTCACCCATTAACCTTCACGTCTGGAACCAGCCTGTGTTCCTCCCCCAAATTAGACATAACCCGTGTAGATCAACATCCTTCAAGAAACGCAGCAGCTCACATCGGTTCTGGCTCCGTCACTGGTAAGTAACAGTGGTGATGATGACAGGAGTCTTTGGCTTCTTAAGCCGTAAACTTGGCTCAAGAATTTTGATTCATAGCTGGACACAAAATACAGTGTGAACGCTGATTAGCAGGTGGTCTCATCAGGTGGGCCAATTGCTTATGCTTTCTCCATAGTTCTTCACAGCTCATTTTCCCTTCCGAGTTTTTAGGTAAGCTTTTGGAGCTCTTGCATGTTTGGGTTTCAGGTTTTGGAAGGAATGCAGTGGAGGTTTTTGGCACTCTGTATTGAGTGATTTATGTGCTTCTCCCATTGGATAATTTGTTTTACGCCTGTGTGACAGGGCCGGTGTGGGACTGCTGCTTTGGAAACTGTTGCTTCCTATCTGGATGTGTTGGCCCTTGTGGACCCTACAACTTCCCATTTGGATAAAAAAAATCCTTCCACTGGAAGTGTCAAGAGACACTTCCAGTACATTCTAAGGTAAAGGGCCCTGAAATCCCTTCTTCCTCTTTTTTTCTAGTTGTGAAGAAACATTAAGAAGCAAAAAGTAGGAACTTGGTCTGTTAATGTAGGAATATGATTTTGTAAGATTGGCAGATAAAATACCTTGGAAATTTGTTAAAAAGTTCTTCAGAAACAAGATATGTAGAGACAAGATCCTGAAAACAAGAATCCCTAAGGCCTTCAACAGTCAGCAAAGCAGGAATCTCTGCCTGGGTTTGCCTCCTTGAGGCTGGCAGATGACAAGGGGCCCTTTCATTCTGAGAACTAGCGTTATCCTTGCTATCCAGGAGAAAGGAGCAGAGAGAAATCATCTCTGAATTACTCTGAAGGCAGCGGTGCTTATGCATCAGCCCACTTGGAATAACCCCTTTCAGAGTCAGTGTCCAGGACAGCGGCAAACCCACTAGATTCATAGATAGCGATGATCAGCCACAACATCTTGGAATTTTGGAGTTGGAAGAGGAGGCACATTATGCTGGGTTTTAGGCTGCTGAATCTATTTAATATCCCACCTCTGTCAGAGGATAAAATACCACAGTCTTGATCTTTCATTATGAGTTAGAGCCCTTCAAAGGCTCTTAACAATAATAATAATCAGAATAATAAACAGAGTTCATGGCTGGAAGCCTGGTTTCTCATTGGCCCCTCAGAACTGAGTCCTGCTCATTCACATCCTTCTTAATCTAGGATAGTAAGTGGCTTTGTAGTGGCAGTCATCATGGTATTGTGGGAGAGACAGCTATTCCCAGATCTATCCCTATAATGGCAAATATACATCTGGGTGGCTCTCTGAGATGGCACTGCATGAATGAGGGAGCATGCGGCAGACAGAGGCATGATGCAAGGACCTTAGCCAAGGAGAATTTCAGGACCGAACAGGGTGAAGAGAACCACTGGGGTTGTTAAGGTGTTGTTACTTATAACAACAGGAACCTGTTACCAGCCCTGAGCCAGAAAGGACACGGAGAGGCAGAGATGTCACTGGGGGGCTGGAGAGTGGGAGTGATGGCACAGAGACACCGGGCAAGTCCTTTAGCCAACATCCTGCCCCTGCCGGACTGCAGTGAGGCGGGAAGGCCTTAGGGGAATAAACACTCGGCCCCTCTCTTCCCAGGCGCAGTCTCCTGAAGGTGCCCCTGCCTTTAGCCCAAACTCATGAAAAGCCCTGGGCAGACGTTCCCTGGGGACGCTGTCTGTCCACAGAAGAATGGAGAAAGGATTTGAGGTTGCAGGGGAGGACCAACAAAATAATATTTAGTACAGACACTTAAAAAGGAAACAAGCATCACCTTTGAATAAGGTGTTAACCATCTGTTAATTTGAGGTGAATCACTTCTGCTCTGGTAGGGTCACTTGTGTCATTCGCTGTCCACTAACCAAGGCACGAGCTTGGCCTAAGAACTGTGCAAATGGAGGGATAGAGGTGTTCCTTCCCGGGGAAGAGAGGGGACTGTTGCCCGACATATACAGAACTTGAAGTAAACCTTGCTGTGGAACTGTGGTTTCTGGGGAAGAAATGTACTAATTAATAAAAAGGACTTCCCCAGGAGAGCTAGACAAGAGGACAGAAGGGACCTGGGCTGGTGACAAAGACAAGGGCTTCCTGGAGGGAGAGCTGATTTTGCACCATGATTGGCCACCGTCATGGATCTCCAGACCTCATCACTCAGAGCCAGCCACATGCTCGAGGAAGAGTGGTTGAGTGTGGGGATCTGAACCAGAAAGAGGTGTGATTCTGGCACATAACATAGGTCACATAAGTCACTGGGGAGGGAACTAGACCAGCAAGGAAATCGCAAATGCAGAGGACAAATGCCCATCACACTAGCAGAACCTGTCTTCAGTTACAAGGACAACTGGCAGCAAGAATCAATAGCGACGGGAACCAGGGCGAACCTGGCTGGAGAAGCGGCCTATTGTCTCCATCAGGGAGCTGAGCCTTACACAGGGACGTGCACTAAATTGGTATCACGTGCAGGAGGATTTCAGGAACGGGAGAGATTGTTGTGGACGGTCATGAAAGGCTCGTGGAGGCTGAGGCTGAGCCCAGCAGGATGAAGAGACTTTAACGGCGGCAGGGAAGAACATCAGGAGACAGTCACATTCCAAGCAGAGTTTCCCTGGGTGGGAATGCGTAAGTCATGCCGGGAAGACGGTGAGTAACTCCTCTGGCCGGAGGAGAAGACACCCAATCAGCTGGAGAGAGGTGATGACAGCAGTGTTTAGAGAAAACCGCTCCGGTCACAGGGTGCCAGACAGAGCACCGGGGAGCCGCTGAAGGTAAGGAGACCAGCTGGAAATTATGCTCGCTTAGGAAATAGTTGAGGCATGAAGTGATGGTGAGGGTGGAAGGACGGGCCAGCTCGAGACATTGCTTGGCCTTGATCACTAACTGAAGTGAGAGGAAGGCCGAGGAGACGAGGAACCAATGAGAAGCGTGAACTTGTACCCTACTGACTCAGAAAATGACAGTTTTACAAACACATGTAGCAAATTAGTTAGGGAGGCACATAATAATTTAGTGAAGTAAATCTGATGGATTTGGCACTCCAGTAAAGCATCGGGGAAGATATTCATCAGAGACGTTCTTCTGAAGACGAATCCTTCACCTGGGTTGGAAAGACATGAACACGACCATCTACCATTTCCCCGAACTTCAAACCTAAGAATCATCCTCAACGTTTCCTCCTTCTTTTCTCCACAAATTCATCAGTGTTCGAATTCCATTCCTTTTATTTGATTGTCCCTCACATCTACCCACCTCCCCTAATCCCGTACTCTTTGATTAGACCACTATCATCCTCACCCGGAACCAGCAATTATGTCCCAAATGATGTTGCACCCCTCTTCAATCGCTTTCTGCAAAACCAGAAAGTTCTTTCTGAATTAAAAGTCTGACCCTTCCATCTGCCAGTTACCTTTTGGGGCTCTCGAAGGATAACGTCTCAACAGAACATAGTGACCTTCCCTTTGCATTCTCTGTCACCATCCTACCTGTCACTCCACGTCCCAACCTCACTGAGCTATTTGCATCTTCTTAGGTGTGTGATCCTCTTTGGACGTGGGACATACCTATCTCCTCTGTCTTCTCCTATCTGCACATTGCATCATTCTTGGCATTTAGGGCCAAAATAGCTCTTCTGCAGAGAGCTTGTGTTGACCTCCCAAGGCCTGGTTAGGTAACCCTTCTTTGTGTTTCTTAATACCTCAATCATTCCTCTACCGTAGCTTGTATCACTGTGTATAGCAAATTGGCTTTTGACTTCCCTGACCCCCACCCTAGATGTGTGTACCTAACCACTTAAAAAAAAGTATTTGTTTAATGAATGAGTGAAATAAATTCTAAATCAATTAGACAAGCTGGCATCAATTCCATTTTACACACTCCGTGCTAGGGGCCGAGAATACAAAGGTGAGGAATCTCCTGAAAACAAGAAATACGCAATCTAGTATTATAAAGTCAGTGACAAGTTGGCAAATCTATTACACAATAGAAGTATTCGGTAATGTTGAAGAGTCAGAGGAATGTGATGGAAAAAGCCTTTATTTAAATCTCAGACTGAGGTTCAAATTCATTCTCAAATTCACTTTTACAGGACCTTGAACAAGATGCTTCACTTCCTGAGCCCAGTCCTGCCCTCTATAATGAGGATATAAACCCTATTTCGGACCCCAGACACCATGCAGTCCGTGCTGGGAAGAGGCAGTCTCCCCTTCACAGGCCCTGCGATTGAGCTTGTGCTTTTACGAGTTTGGGACTTCCGACAGCTTCAGACTCGTCTTGTTAAAATGTAATAATGACCAGGGTGTGGGGACAGGGGAGAATAAACACAAAGAAGGATCTAGATCTTCTTGACAGCTTTTGTAAGGGAGAAGAAGGAAAAGAGGTCTTTGGGAAACGAGAATGATGCTGTTGGAGAAGACAGAGGACGCAGAAGCCCTTGCCGGGGGCTGAGCTGGCTCCCAGCCTGCAGTGGGCACAGGGGGAGGCAGGAGAGGAGTCTGAGGGGTCTGATCCACACATCTGCCTGTGGCTGACAGGGGCCTGCTGGCTTGGAAATCGCTAGTAGTCCTGTAGGCTGTGTTTCCAGCCACAACTAACTCAGTTCCTTCGCATCTCTAATTCGTTTTCTCCTTCCTTCCAAATAGCTCAAAAGGACCTCAGTATGACCGACCCCCAGGAGCAGCAGCAGCAGCAGGGCCAGGATAAAACTCAGCCTTACTTCTAGAACTACATACCTTCGTGGCACCTTCATTTTTTCTATTCAGTCAGCTGTTCTCCTGCCCCTCAATGATCAACAGTTTGCGATCTCTGCTAAATTTCTTAGGAAATTCAAAAACGAGCTAAACGCCCGCAGCATACAACTCCATGCGAAATGTCCTGTCACCCCTCCTCCTCCTGTGCACCTGCTCTGCCCTGTGCCTCCTCTCCTTACCCTCTAGGACAGGGTTTTGATGTAGGGTTGGGTTTTCCCCTGTGAGCAACAACAGCGAAAACTGACTGCAAAACAATAAAATAAGAACAAAGAAAAATAAATGAGTGAAACCAATATCACGTAAAAAGTAAATGAAGGAAGAAAGTAAGAAAAAAATTGGACTCTACTTGCAGATGGCTTGAGTATTTATCTAGAAAAATCCCATCTAACAACAACTATTAGGAATTAATATGAAATTTAGCAAAGTTGCAGAATATAAGTTCATACCGAAAAATTAATCGTATTTTGTATACTAGCAGTAAATAGTTTGAAAATTTAAGAAATTCCGTTTGCAAAAGCATTTAAAAGTAAAAACTACTTAGGAATATGTTGAACAAAATGCATGTGAGAACTCCTCATTGAAAACTACAGAACAGTGCTAAAAGAAATTAAGGAAGAATCACATAAGTGGAAAAATAAAATATGCTCATAGAAAATTCCAATTCACAGTTCATAGGAATTGAATTAGGTTCATTGGAAGAATGACCTGGTAAGATGTTAGTTCTACCCAAATTCATCTGTGGATTCAAAGCAATCGCTGTCAAAGTTTCAGTAGGCATTTTCACTGAAGTTGGCAAGCTGACTCGAAAATTTATTTAAAAATATGACAGAGCAAGAATAGCCAAAACAATTTTGAAAAAGAACAAGATGGAGAATTTTCAACGTCTGGGATAATCAAGGTGGTGTGGTATTGACGCAAAGACTGGCGTCTGAAGCAATGAATCAGAAGAGTCCAGGAAGACACCACTCTCACAAGGCCAACCGACATTTAATAAACGTGGCAAGAAGACTCAGTGGTCCCGGAACAACAGAATATCCATATATTTAAAAAAAGAATCTCAACCTTTACCTCAAACTACATACAAATATTAACTCAAAATTATCATGGACCTAAATTAAAACCTAAAGCAATAAAATTCCTAGAAGAAAACAATGGGAAATTCTATTGACCTTAGTTTTACAAAGACTTAATACAACAGAAACCATGATCTACAAAAAAAAATCAATAAACCAGACTTATAAAAATTTAAGATTTTTGCTCTTTGAACGACATTTTTAGACATATGAAAAGACAACACATAGAGTGGGAGAAAAACTTTGCAAACTACATAATCGGTCAACAAAAAAGCTTGTGTCCAGACTAGATAAAGAGCCCTTACATCTCAATATTAAAGGAGACAATTTAAAAAGGGACCATTTGAACAGATACTTCACTAATGAAGATACATAAAATGGCATTACAATATGTGAACCACATTATTCATCAGAAAAATGGAAATTAAACGGCAATGACATGTTACTATGCATCCCTTAGAATGACTAAAAAGATGAACAATACCAAATGTTAGCGAGGATGTCAGACAATTGGAACTCTCCCACATCGCCGCTGGGAATGTATTAATAATTTGGTTTGAAAAAGCTTTGAAAAAGCTATTTTGTAATTTCTTAAAAAGTTAAACACACAGCAATCCAGACCTTCCACTCCCAAGTATTTACACACAAAAAATGAAAACATATGTCCACACACAGACTTGGGCACAAATATTTATAGAAGCTTTAGGTACCATAACCAGAAATTGTGTAGCATCATCTGTAGCATTATGCACAATAAGTGAAAACTGGAAATAATCCACATGTTTACCAACTGATGACAGATAAACAAAAAGTGTTGCCTTCATACAATGGAATATTATTTGATAATAAAAAAATAGTAATGTGTGCAAAAAAAAAAAAATGAATTAATGCCAAAATCATGTTGAGTGTAAGAAGCCAGAAGGAAGAACATGATCCCATGTACTTAAAATCCCAGACAATGCAAAAAAGCTGTGACCATGAAGCAGATCAGAGTTGAGTGGGGCCAAGGGAGGAGAGAGGGATGAAGAGAGAAGAGGCAAGAAGAAATTTTGGAGGGTGATAGAAAGATCCTCTATCTTGATCATGGCAGGTTTCACAGGGATATGTGCTGAGTCATGCACTTTCCTTTTTTTTTTGTTTTAATTTTTATTAAATCTTAATTGTGTACATTAGTACAATCATGGGGCACAATGTGCTGACTTCATATGCAATCTGAAATATTTTCATCGAACTGTTTAACATAGCCTTCATGGCATTTTCATAATCACTATATGTAGATATTGGTATTCTACATTTAGTAAGTTTCACCTGTACCCTTCTAAGATGCACCGTAGGTGTCACACTGCATTTTATTGCCTTTTGCTCATACATGGTCCTCATGTACTCAGGCACACACAGCTGTTTCTTTTCACCAGCTTGAAATCCTAAAAATTGTGTGCTAAGATAACCATATAATTATTGACATGCCCATGACTGACGTAGAGTCACAGATCATTTATGTTAATGGCCTTTCAAGAGTTTATACAAAATTCAGTTGTCCATATTAATTTGCCCATCAACTAAATATTTGGTGTCAAAATTGCCATAATGTTAATTTAAATACACACAAACTTCTTTATTCACATCACAGGCCAAAATTTTCCCCACCTTTCATATCAACTCCACTCTCTGCAATAAAATTTCACTTGATGCCAACAACTCTGTATACTATTAATATTATAAATAAATTACTTTTAATTTTTTTCCATTAATTCAAAGCAATATTAAAAAGCCCCAAACATACTTTCCTGTTGTTTACATATACCTAAAAATCGATCCTGTTATTTAAATTAATCATATCCTACAATCAATGGATCAATTTTGTCCCCATTTTTATCAGTAAGAGAAAATTCTATACATTTAAAATGAAAAAATATTCTTGGAAATAATGCCACAACATAGCTGATAGACTTCCACAACAGCAATTGACAGGAAAATCTCATTTATTTTCTCCAACTGACAAATCTAATAGGGCCTGGTATGTGGAAAAATGTCTTATAAATATTAGAGAAGGAAAAGATTAAACCTTGGGGAAATCGTTGAAAATATAACCTTGTAATAATCACATTGTGAGAAAAGAAATGCCACAGTTTCTAGGGACATTCTTAATGCTGTGGGCAGTCTTACTACTGGTTCACGAACTATTCATTAGCACTTCACCTAAATCCCAAATTCTCTTGAAATTGGATGACCCTTACCCTGCCCATTTATTATCAAGGAATTCCAAAATAAGAATTTTATTAGGTGATTTTTAACAATGATTAGGAGAGTTTAGGTGGTTATCAGCAGCTACTCTTTAGCTCAAAGTCATTCTTTATGCCTTAACGAATAACATAATTTAACTCAACTTCACCTTCATTTTCAATTTTCAGTGAGAAATAATTAGTTATCTCACATATGCAAGAAAAAAATGTATTAAAAACTCAATTACTTTGCTCGATTGGGATTACCTCCCTAGATGTAATGGTGCATTACCATAAAACCATGCACTCCAATCAAGCTTCTCTGATATTATGAGAAAATATATTTATTTCATTAATAAGGAGGTAAATTTGAAACAGTATAATGTCCACTTAGATTAGCTCTGTGTCTCTCCTGATACCAACATAACATTTCTAGCATTGGTTGATTTCCCATAAGAAATTACACATGCAGCTTGCTGAAAAATAATCCTGTTTCTTTTTTGCCTTAGAACAATTAAGAGTTTACAGTAGATTATTTTTAAGGTCCCTTTCAGTGCTAAGTTTCAATGACATTTATATTCTATGCATCTCCATATTTATATACTGAACTAGCCCACAATAAAAGCTCTATATGCCCAAGTGCATATTTATGCTAGTTTTTTTCTAACATTGTCCTGATTTTCTGTGATAGGAGTATTCCATTTTTCTTTTTTTCTAATGAGTTTGACAAGGAGTCGTATGTTCATGACACCTGTTTTTAAGTAATTATTCTCATAAACAGCGGCCTGATCTTCCTGTTCAGCAAATGCACTGCTATATCCGTGAAATCACATCTGTTGCCATGACAACAGAGGTGGCAAACAGGATTCACGAAGCTTTTGTATAACATCAAGTAGAACAGCATGTAATGTTTTAAAGTTGTTATTCAAATTAGATCTCGTGATCCACTTCCAGAAAAGAGAAGGAAGTGTATAATTTTCCCCGGTTTGTTTTCTCTCTCTTATAGTTTGATTGCTCCATGAAAATATCTCTGTACAAGATAAAATAATTCAATTCCAATTCAATTTTGATAAGCTTCATTGTCATATGTAGCATGGCCTGATGTGAATATAAAAAAGAAGTGAGGTAACATTGGATGTGAGTGTTTAGCAAAAAAGCAGCTCATGCAAATTACTGGCTGGAAACCAGAACCCAGTTTCACGTACTTTGTTCAAATTTCTGAGAGGACGAGAAGGAAGGATTTGATGTAGAAGCGTTTTTCTATTGGTCAGTTTGTATTCCGCAGTGTGTGCATAGGTAAAGCTAGAAAGTTGGGCGTGGAGATCACACGAGGCGAGGCGCACGCCCTTCACGGTGCAACCTGCAGGAACTTTTCTGACAATTGGTTTTCCTCACTCTGCTTCTTGGGTCTCCAAGGACACTGGCGCCTTTGATAGGAAGAGAGATAAGAGTCAAGGCCAGAATATAAATAAAAATGACAGCAAGCTCTCTGTGGAAATGTGGGCTGATAAAAATTAAAAATATCAGATAAAAAATAAAAGAACCAGGAACGTGTTGCTGAGCTTTGGTTGAGAGGCAGATGGGATAAGGGAAAAGAGACGCAGAAACCCAGGGTGGGTGCGGTTGTGAGCTGTAAGGATGAACAGGAGCCCCTGACCCTCTCCAAGTCAGTTCTATAAAGAATAAACAGAACAGCTGTATCAAACTGAGTAATATGATTTGGGGAAATACAGTAATGGAAACAGCACAAGTGACACAACTCAGGGCCTTACCCGAGTATGAGTCATTTTCGTTCACACACTAACAATCCCAAGGCCAAAGTTATACGAGTTATCACAACCAAACATTGACTTCCTAGACCTGAGAATGATGAAAACAAGTCAGGTAGCGTCTGAGACTGCGTCTCCCAGAGCTGTCGGTCTTCTGGGGTTAGCTTTCCTCTATCTGTGGACATCCTGACTTGTTCAGGGACTTTTTCCCCCCCAGTAGACTTCACTTGCTAGAGAATTTTTAGGAAATTGAGCAGAAAATACACACAACTCCCGTCACCAGCCCTCCACGTGCCTGACCACCCCACTACTGACAGTACCCGCCACAGTCGTCCCTGTGTTACTATCCTTGAGACTGTGATGACTCATCATTATCGCCCCAAGTTTACAGTTTTACATCAGAGTTCGCTCTTGTGTGGTACATTCTACAGGTTTGTGTAGGGAGCCAACCTTCACACAACCCGTGTCTCCACGGTTGGGTGGTGACAAGGGAATGAGGAAAATACAGTAGAGTAGAATTTATAGAGTAGTCCCGGTGGCGACACACTTCATGTGAGAGGCAATGATGGCCCCAAACTCTGAGTGTACTTGCTTTTTATTATTTTTCATGATTAGTAAATGGGTGTTTGTAACAATAATATGTATCACCTTTGTGGTTGTTTATGTTTTAATTTTCTATTATCTACCTGATTATTTTTTAGGTATTTTTATTATTTTTATTTTCTTAAGATACGTATCAATCATTAACAGTATTATAGAAAACAAAGGCAAAGGGAACATGCACTTTCTGCATGCACTTTCTAACATGCATGGGAGTTAGATGTCACCCAGTTAATCCTCTGTGTCCTTGTGGGGCAGATTAGTTGTCACCCTACTCATTCCAGGAGCTGGGAGAAAAAAGCTGAATCCTCTTATCACACACCCACCAGAACTAGTCTTTTTTGTTTAGTGAGTCAGCTATATGTGTTGTTTTATTAGTCTTGAAATGGCTTTTTAAGTTCTTTTAAGCCCCAGCCAGGCCCTTTACAAACCTTTTTTTCTTGGGTCCTTTCTGGCTCCAGCCAGGTCTTTATGGACCTTTTTTGTGACATTCTCCCCAACATCAGCCAGGCCTTTGCAGGCCTTTTTCCTGAAGTCTTTTGATGTTAGTGTCACGTCGTCTCATGAAGCCCTCAGAATACCGTGTTCTTTGTGGAGGCTCATGGCCACTCCCATTTTCCCGTTTACCTGACCCTGATCACAAAACTCTTCTATAATCATTTTATTATTATATCAACTCCATCTCTATAATTCTAACTTGTCTAATGTTTACCCACAGGTTTGGGCAAAGTTATGACCACAATTACAGTGTTATGCAGAGAAGTTTCACTGTGCTAAGAATCGTCCACACTCCACCTACCCAACCCCCTGCTCCGGTCCCTTTACAGTCTCCGTGTTTTGCCTTTTCCATAATGTCACGTGTTAGAATTACAGAGCGTATAGCCTTTTTGGACTGGCTTTTTTCACTTACCAATATGCATCTTTTCACGGCTTAATAATTCATAGTTTTAGTGCTGAATAATATTCCTTTATCTTGATGTGCCACAGTTATTCAAGTTTGGACAGTTATCAAAAAAGCTGCTATAGAAAGAAAGAAAGAAAGAAAGAAAGAAAGAAAGAAGGAAGGAAGGAAGGAAGGAAGGAAGGAAGGAAGGAAGGAAGGAAGGAAAGAGAAAGAAAGAACGAACAAAGCTGCTATAGACATTCATGTACAGGCTTTTGTGTGGACGTAAGTTTTCAGCTCCTTCAGGTAAATACCACGGAGCGTGATTTCTGGGTCACTTCGTCAGAGTATATTTAGTTCTATAAGAAACTGTCTTCCCAAGTTGCTAGACCATTGTCCATTCCTTTCAGCACTGAAGGAAAGCATCTGCCGTCCCGTGTCCTGTGGTCAGCGTTCCGGATTTTGGCCATCCTGCTAGGTGTGCAGTGGTGTCTGGCTGTTTGAATTTGCATTTCCCTGACGCCACAGGATGTGCTTATTTCCCATCTGTGTATCTTCTCTGGCATCCTGTGGGGGGTGATGCTGAACGTTTACAAACGGGTTGCTCTCACCAAGGTCCACTGTGAGCACAAACAAGCCGGATGGAAATCTATAACCTTGCAGAGCTAGGTGGCCTCAGGGGAGCCCACCATCCCGTGAGAGATAAGCTGGCCCAGCCACAAAGCTCCTAGGTCAGTGGGAAGGAAGTAGATTCCAAAGACAGTCTAGATCCTGCCATTCTAACTCGTCCCAGGGCCCCTGGGACTCCTCTCTGCACTGCTGGGCTCCTACTGTGCACTCGGCTTATCTCTGAGGATACAGAGATGAGCAAGGGCCACCCCTTACTGACTCCTATATGGAGTTGGCACCACACAGCACACGTGGGATGGAGTGTGAGGAACTGCAGGGCACTGGAAGAGGATCCGAGAGGGAGGCTGCTCTGATCTGAATATTGTCATCTTTCCAAACTCCACATGTTGTAACCAAACATCCAACGTGATTGATAGTACCGCTTGTTAGGAGCTGGAGCCTTTGAAATGTGATTAAGTCATAAAGTCACACCTCCATAGATGGGATTATTATCTTTACAAAAGAGGCTCGAGGGGGGTCCCTAGCCCCTAAGGCCGAGTGAAGGCACAATATCAAGGTGCCATCTCTAAAGCAGAGAGCCAGCCCTCACCAGATGCTGAAGCTGTTGCCGCCTTGATGGGACTTTCCAGCCTCCAGAACCATGAGCAACAAATTACTGTTGTTTATAAACCACCCAAAGCTATTTTGTTATATCGGCCCAAAGTGACTAAGACAGAGACTAGATTGTGTAAATGTGCAAATGTGAGGATTCATTCAAGTGACCCAACTCCAAAGGCCAAAGTGAGGGTCACTGGGTATTGCAAGACGTGGCTCTTAGACCTTGTTGTAAGGATTTGGGCCTGTATCCCGAGGACACTGGAAAACCACTTGAAAGTTTTAAGCAGAGGACATAAAGGGACAGAGTGATAAATTAAAATTAAAACACCTATTTTTTGTAAACCCTGAAACTATCACTGCATAGGCAAGGTGGTTGAGCAATTCTCCTGCAGATTAAAACATAAAATATGGAGCGGGCTGTCCTCTCCCTGGTTTGTGATACAGCTGGCCCATGTAGCTTTGTTCCCTGGAGGCCTCCGCACGGAGGCCGTGGCATGATGGGAGACACTGCTGCTGCTCGGCATCCGGATGAGGCACACTCTACTCCACGTGGGGGTGTTTGGCTGAGCCGCCTCCTCTCTTTTTTCCCTGCTTAGCCTCAATCCCAAATAGAACCCTTAATCTCTTCTTACACATGGCATCTGTAAGCATTGGACCTTTGCTGGAAATTTGGGGACCTCCTGGGGCTACATGACAGCAAAGAATAAAACAAATCTGAATAGTAGACAACCCTCTTCTTTAAAGTTCTCTGGTGCCTCCTACCTCAGCACAAAAAAAAAAAAAAATCTCTTAGGCTCCAGGCTCCTGTTATTACTAGAATAGTAACTCCACTAGGACAGAGATGTCTGTCTGAATTGCTCTAGAACAAGGGTCCTCGAACTACGGCCCGCGGGCCACATGCGTTGGTGTGAATTGTATTTGTTCCCGTTTTGTTTTTTACTTCAAAATAAGATATGTGCAGGGTGCATAGGTATTTGTTCATAGTTGTTTTTTTTTTAACTATAGTCCAGCCCTCCAAAGGTCTGAGGGACACTGAATTGGCCCCCTGTTTAAAAAGTTTGAGGACGCCTGCATAGAAGGAGGTAAATGAAGGCATGCTGGTAGGCGGATGTGTTAGAAGTCTTACCCAAGAAATAGGAAGAGCTAAACTTGGAAAAGATTCCATTAGATTCTCATACAACACTGTTAATTGTAGTTTTACTGTCATATATATAATCTGAACATCTATGTACACATGTGTATGTATATATGTGTGTGTACATTTTATACGTGTGTACAGATATGTATGATGGACATAAAGCTCGTGTGCTATTTAAAATAGTTTAGCACAGTAAATTGCACACAAATTTTATGCCCACCTTGCATGTCCTATCATGGGTAGCAAAGTGATATTTCAGTTAATAAGAGATCGTATACACGACAGTGATCTCAGGAGATTGTAACACTGAATTTTACTGTACCTTTTCTACGGTTAGAAATGTTTAGGTACACAGACACTTACCATGGTGTTCTAATTACCTACAGTAGTGAGTACAGTGAAATGCTGCTATAAAAGTTTGTAATGTGGAGCAGTAGATGACACCGCATAGCTTGGGTGTGCAACCGCCTGTAGCCATCTCGTGAGCCCATGAGCCCACACTGTGGTGTTCACACAGTGATGAAATCAGCTGACAACACATTTCTCACAACATACGCCCATTTGTTAAGAAACACATGACTGTATATATATTACCATACGTTACAAGGCATAAACCTTTTCCTGTCTAAAGAAATGACATTTTGGAACTTATTTTAGAAAAGTTATTATTTTAGCACAATCAGACAAAGTCTCTTTTCCAGGAACAGGAATGACGAAGTGAGTTTGGCCCATTTTTGCAAATCAGATTCTTCACTGCCAGAAAGTCCCCTGCAATCCCGTAATGGGTGTTGATGCGATAACTTCTAGACACATCATGCTAAAATGTGAAGAATATATGTGAAGTTCTTATTTTGTACCATAACTGAAGTTGAGGAAATAGATTTTTGAGGGAGAACAGTAGGAACTGTAGGTACATAATTTTCTCCCATGTTTCCTGAAGTTCTGTCCAAAATTGTTTTCTGATTGTAATTTAGCAAAAGGCAAGTTACGGTGGGTGCTAGGAAAGATTAGATTTATTCTTGTTTTGGATTACACAGTAAGGCCTCAATCCCATGACTTTTCAAAAATTACTCAGAGACCTTAGTTCACTAATGAAAGGAAGAATGGAAGTGGGGAAAGAATTGGTTGCGTCCTCGAGACCATGTTTGTAATCCCCAGTATTCATCTATAATTTAAGACCCACTTACATCACAGGATACACACTTACGCTTCTGGCCAAAGGTGTACTGTTTAAAGGGGGAAAAATCCACACTTAAATTATTCATCGCATATAATTAGACCTCCTCAAAATTTTTTAGTAATGATTTATTCCGCTTTACTTAACATTAGCCAATGTTTCTGTTTTAGACACTGTTGTCCTACAAATTGTCCTACAAATTATACATATTAGACAGGAAAAACTCCAAGGAAGTGGCAGATAAGAAAAAACACTTCACAAACTATCTTTCATTGATTCTTTCAAATTGTAAAAGCAACACAGATCCTAATTAACACTATTTTTCTACATATGGAAATTAAATTCCCCAGTACTGAAGATTAGCTTGTTCAAAGTCACAAACTATACTGAAAACAAGCTCCCCATCACCCTTTCGGATCTGCCATTCTGAATAGCACATCCAAATGACTTCATTTATTATCCAGATGCTAATGTTTAAGTTAAGATGTATGAATCATAGAAGCAGCTAAAATTACCTAACTCCTGCAAAAACTGTTTTTCCCTTTGGTTATCTCACTGGCCTCTGGGCCCCTGGGCCCCTCTTGCTTCACTCAGAGAAATGGATCTACCCTGTGTAGTCAAGTATACAGAATAAAATTGTGGAGGAGAGGAATTTCTTTCTTTCTTTTTTTTTTTTCTTTAGAGACAGAGTCTCACTTTGTCACCCTTGGTAGAGTGCCGTGACATCACAGCTCACAGCAACCTCCAGCTCCTGGGATTAGGTGATTCTCTTGCCTCAGCCTCCCGAGTAGCTGGGACTACAGGCACCCGCCACAAGGCCCGGCTATTTTTGTTGTTGCAGTTTGACCAGGACCAGGTTCAAATCCGCCACCCTCAGTATATGGGGCCGGCGCCTTACTCACTGAGCCACAGGTGCCGCCCAGGAGAGGGATTTCTTTTAAAGTAGGTGACTAGGAAAAGCAAGTATCCAAAGTACTCAATACTAATGTGAAACCAATAGGTGATCAAATACACAGCCACATAGGAGAAAAACTCAGTTCAGTTCAAGTCGGGGGGAAGGAAGATGGGGAGAGGAGAGAGAGGGGAGGGGATTGGGGAGCTCCCACTTCATGGGCACATGTAAGGGGACATGGTGCACCTCTTGGGTGCGGGACACAACTACAAGAGGGACTCTAACAAATGCAAACATTATAACCTAGTTGTTTGGACCCCTAGTTGTTTAATTAACCTGAAATTTAAAAAAAGAAACAATAAAATAGGTGACCAGAAACTAACTTTTTCTTTCTTTAAGTTTAATGAAAAATAGACTAAATTACAGCCTGATAGCTCTGATTTAAAGAAGCCTTAATGAATATTGCCCTCATTCTATATTTCACTACTTCCAGGATTATGTATAAGTCTCCTTTAAAACAAAGAATATGCATCATGTTAGTATAATTATGATAAAAAAGAAGACTGGAAGATTATATTACAATATTTTTTCAAAAATAACAAGTAAACAAAGCTTATTTCTGCATGATGGGATTATCAGTGATTTATTCTCTTTAGGCTTTCTATGTATTTTTTTTTTTTTTTTGAGACAGTATTTCATTATGTCACCCTCGGTAGAGTACTGTGGCATCACAGCTCACAGCAACCTCAAACTCTTGGGCTTAAGCGATTCTCTTGCCTCAGCCTCCCAAGTAGCTGACACTACAGGTGCCTGCCACAACATCCAGCTATTTTTGTTGTTGTTGCAGTTGTCACTATTGTTGAGCTGGCCCGGGCTGAGTTTGAACCCACCAGCCTCGGTTCATGTGGCTGGTGCCATAAACCACTGTGCTATGGGTGCCGAGCCAGGCTTTCTATATTTTTCAAAATTTCTTCAATGAGTATACATTATTGATGTAAAATATATTTTACTATCATTGCATGTTTTTAAACTTTTAATTTGGGTGTTACTTGTTTTTTAAATATTTAACTGACCAATAATAATTTTCCAATGCTTTGATACACGTATACATTGTGTACCGATTACCACAGTCAAATTAATGAACACAACCACCACCACCCACAATTACCCACATTTTTGTGTCTATGTGTGTATGGACACTTGAATCTACTCTATGAAATCTCAAGTAAACACTATAGTATTATTATTTATATTTATTTCAAGTAAACACTATAGCATTATTATTGCATTGCAGTCACCATGTGCTATAATAGATCCCCAGAGCTTGTTTGTACTTTGACCAGCATACCCCCATTTCACCCACATCCCCACCTTCTGGCAAGCACTGTTTACTCTCTACTACTAAGAGCTCATTTGTTTTAGATCCCACATATAAGTGAAATCACACATTTTTCTCATTTCACTTAGTATAAAGGCCCCCAAGATTACCTTTCTTATAACTGAATAATATCCCACTGTATGTATGTACCATATTCTCTCCATAGGTTCAGCTGTTGACAGATGCTTAGGTGATTTCCGTATCTGGGCTGTTGTGAACAATGTGCAAGGAACAGGAGAATGCAGATATCTCTTCAACATACCGATTTCATTGTCTTTGGATATATACCCAGAAGGGAGATTGCAGGACACATGGTGTTCTATTTTTAACTTGTTGAGGAAACTCCATAATGTTTTCCATAATGACTAGACCAATTTAGATTCCCATCAACAGTGCACAAGTTTCTCGTTTCTCCACATTCTTGGTAATGCTCATCTGAGTGCTATTTCTGTTCTCTGCATTCTAACTATGCTACACACAAAAGCTATGAATTCTTTATAAGGATATGTGAGACATTTCATCAGATATGTGAGACCTCTCTATCAGGAAAATTATTCCCTAAATGCCAGCTGTTTTACCAAAATCTTGCCACAGCAGATATGTAGGGCACTATAAAAGTTTTCAGACAGACTGAGTTATAGGCCATTATTTCACTTCCAGGAAACAGTCAGTGGCATCCTTTCTGATTTGCCCATGCAAGTTTCAAACTGTAATGACCCATGAAAGATCCCAGCTGATGGAAGTGTATAAACACTTCTTCATAGCTTTGTTTAACTTATTATTATTATTTTTTTTTTTTTGAGACAGAGTCTCACCCTCAGTAGAGTGTCATGGCATCAGAGCTCCCAGCAACCTTAAACTCTTGGGCTTAAGGGATTCTCTTGCCTCAGCCTCCCAAGGAACTGGGATGACTACAGGCTCCCACCACAATGCCCAGCTATTTTTTGTTGCAGTTGTCATTGTTGTTTAGCAGGTCCGGGCTGGATTCAAACCTGCCAGGCTTGGTGTATGTGGCTGGTGCCATAAGAGCCACTTCTTCACAGCTTTAGTTGTTAGCTTAGTTAGTTATCAAGGAAACTAGGTTATAAAACTAATATTTTCTTAAAGAAACATGGTATTGGTGGCACCTATGGCTTATTGAGTAGAGCTCTGGCCCCATATACCAAAGGTGGCAGGTTCAAACCCGGCCTCAGCCCGAACTGCGAAACAGAAAAATAGCCGGGCGTTGTGGTAGGCGCCTGTAGTCGCAGCTACTCGGGAGGCTGAGGCAAGAGAATCGCCTAAGCCCAGGAGTTGGAGGTTGCTGTGAGCTGTGTGATGCCACGGCACTCTACCGAGGACCATAAAGTGAGACTCTGTCTCTACAAAAAAAAAGCAATATGGTATCAACAAGTACTGTTTACATTAATATATGATCACTAACAATTCAATTCTTTGTAAAAACTTTAAGGTGTCATAAATTAGTAAATTCATTGTAAACACATTAATTGTTGCATATTTCCAGGGATCAATAAGTTACTACGCTGTTTTTGTCAAATAGCCCTTTGAAAATTACTGTAGGACCAGAGGAGCTAAAAACAAGTGCTTCCAACGTGGTCAGACTGGCCACTTCAGAAAAGACTGCCCCCATAAGCACCACTGGCTGGGCAAGCCACCTGGCCCCTGTCCAGAATGCAAGGGTAACCACTGGAGGGTGGCCTGTCCCCGGAGGCGAAGGCCTCCTGGGACAGTGACCCCATCGGAGCCCAAACTAGACTGAGGGTGCCTGGGGAAAATTCTCATGGCTCCAGCTTGTGTCATCACCCCTCAAGAGCCCCAGGTTTGCCTTATAGTGGAGGCCAGGAGATAAAATTTCTTTTGGACACTGGAGCAACCTTTTCTGTACTTCTCTCTAACCCTGGTCTTTTTTTCCCCCAAATCCATAACTATACAGGGGGTGTCTGAAAACCCAGTTACCAAATTTTTCCCCCAGCCTTTAAGCTGCAATTGGGATGACTTGCTGTTCTCCCATGCCTCCCTAATCATGCCTGAAAGTCCTGCTTCCCTTTTCGGGAGGGACATACTAACTAAAACAGGAACTTTTCCCTCCTGGAGATCTAGTCATGATCAAAATTCTCCCCTCTAATTCACCTTCCCTAACCCCAACTTGGGAAATCCCCTTTCCTGTTATTTTGTCTTCTTCTACAGCTGTTAAAGTTATAGGAGTCGATCCCTGCATACATCATTCACGAGTAAAATCCTGGAACCCTCCATCTTCTACGGAGGCAGACAATGAAGACAGCCCACCACAGACCACCTACACTTGTGAGCCAAAAGAAAGTTTGAAGTTATCATTTAGGAAACAGCAAGAAAAATCCTAATATGGTTTTCTTTTAGCATCACTGAATAAGTGCTTCTGACCTGACGCTGTTCTACCTTTGCCTATTACAGATTATACTGATCAGATTTATGTCTTCCAGAAATGTCATCAAGCCACACGCAATAAAGATGGTTCCAGTCCATGAACCCCTGTATCTCTCTCCCTCTGGAGAAACCCTAACTGCCCCCTTCTATCATTGCCCGATTCAGCAGGAAGCAGTTAGATCGAGTCTTCGCCCTTTTTCCCTAACAGCAGTTGGAGTTTCTACTCGGAGAGGGAGAATTCATGCAGGATATTTGGCACCCTAGACAGCTCAGCGGAGCTGGCGGACCTGCTGCCTCCTGCTTGGTGGTATCGGTGCTGCAGCAGCCAGCTGAAGAACCAATGGGCTGGATGACAGGCAAGGAGGGGGAACTCCAACCCCCACCAGAGGCTCCAATAGCCAAAAAGGCCTTACAACTGCTGAGGAGACATCTGTGCCTTGGTGTTTCCTTCACTTTACACTTAGCACTAAATGTGGAACCCCTATTTCCTATGCCTAGGTCAATTTCATGTGAATTTCCTAGGCCTAAATTCCATGAATGGACTGTGTTCGTTCATTGATACATTCATTCACCTTGCCCCTGGTGGAAGGGACTGTGTTCATTCATTTCCTGGCCAAGAAACCCATACACCTATATATACCCTGAGACTAAAAGCCTAAAGTGGGAGATGGGGAAAGACCGGGAGAGAAACGGAAAGAACTTTTTTCTCCCCACTCGAGTTCTCTCTCTCTACCAGGAGCTTTAGTGTTTTCTGTAAATAAATTCTGTCTTACCACTGGGAAAAAAAAAAAAAAGAAAAGAAAAAATGCCATGAAGGCTATGTTAAACAGTTTGATGAAAACATTTCAGATTGTATATGAAACCAGCACATTGTACCCCTTGATTGCACTAATGTACGCAGCTGTGCTTTAATTAAAAAAAAAAAAAAGAGTTCCCTTTTCTCTACACCTGTACCGTGGAATACTATTCAGCCATAAAAAGATGGAGACTTTGCAACTTTTATATTTACCGGGATGGATTTGGAGAATATTCTCCTTAGTAAAGTATCTCAAGAATGGAAAAGCAAGCATTCCATGTACTCAATACCAAGTTGAAACCAGTAGATTAACAACTACAGGCCACACCAGAGAAAAACACAATTAAATTCAAGAAAGGGGGAGGGTGAAGGAGGGTAGGGATTCAGTAAGTTCCCACCTAATAGGTGCAAGGGGCTTATATGGCACACCCCGCTGGGTGAAGGACTCAGCTACCACTCAGACTTTACCTTACAAATGCAAACAGCATAATTGCAGTTTCTCTCACAGTAATCCAAAAGAAAAGAAAAATGAAAAGCAGCTTCTCACATCAAATAGGTTAGGAACTCTTGGCCAAAGGCTCATGTCATTTTGAAACGAGGTTTAACAGACAGGCTCTATAGGCAATTTCTTTTCCTTCCTCACCTCTGCCAAGGTCCGTATCTTCACAGACCATTTAACATCAGTTACTCCACTGGATCTTCTCAACCACCATGTGGAATAAGCAAAATATGTTTATCAATAATAACGGTAATGATTTTAAGAGTAATGAACAGCAAAAGCTTTTACTGAGAGCATCCTCCGTGCTGGTTACCATGACAAATGCTCTGTAGGGACTATCTCAGCTGTCGTAACAACCCTATGACTCTGTTGAAAGATGAGGAAACCAAAACTCAGAGAGATTAGGTAATTCCTGTGCCCATTTTATAGATGAGAGAACCAGTGACCGGCCCCAGCAAGCTGTATGCTTAGTTCTGGAAGGCAGCTCCCCAAGGCTTTGTTCTAAGGCACCATGATGGGTTTTTTTAAAATTTATTTTTGTTTTGTTTTAGCATCTCCATGTTACCTGGGGATTTAAAGCCATTTGGTGCAATTTTCAGGAGCTCATGGTCCCAACCCCAAAGACTTGGTCACAGTGGCCAATCAGCTGTGCCCACAGGCCAACATCTGTGCACAGACACAAAGACATCTCATAACCGAAGGCAAAGGGCACAATCCCAATTGGAAATGATGAACAGGGATCCTTTGCTCCTGAGGCAAGGGCTGAAATCTCCAACCAGTTAGCGCCAGTTCCACTGGCATGCTCTGTCTACATCATGCAGACTATGGCATTTGGCAATGGCTCTTAAATTTGGCATACTCCGCACTTCTCCTGGACCCATGAGATAACATAACCAAATGTTTTCTGATGCTGTAAGAAATGAGTATTTTGCAGGTAGGAGGAAATGCAAACATCCCCCCTATCCAATCCCAAGGGCAAAACAACTCACTCCCTCTTGACCCTTTAAAAGGTTAAATGTGAGCACAGACCCAGATAAATGGTCACAATGCAAACAAAGTCATGTAAATAAATGCATCTCTGATCTACCCAGGCCGTTGATGCCAAATATACCATCTGCACCATTTCTCATGATGAGCTGATTTTTTTTTTCCTGCATGTCCCAAGCAATGAGAAGATGGCCATATTTATTCAGACCAAAGCATGCGTCATTGGACACTATTGAAAATATTTTCTAAAATTTCAGACCCACAGATAATCAGTGGCATTTGTATTTTTCTAGGTTAGGTTGAAGTTGGAAGAGAGAAATCTAACTAGAAAGTAATAGGGCCTGTGTGGGCTCTTGCAATGTATTGTGACTGAGCCGGTTCTGGTCATCTCTGCAATCTAAGCACCTTCACCTCGCCTGTTCATTTGTATGCATGCAGCAAAGCAGTACTCAGATGATTTATTCCTTCAGTTGCTTTTAGGTCTAAGATGAGGTCTCACGCATTTGTATTATTTTTAAAATAAAACTTCTAGGTCAAGTATCAGCAAATGTTTTCTGCAAAGAACTAGATATTTTCAGTTTTACAGGTCATAACAGTTTCTGTTGCAGCTATTCACCTCTGCCATCATAGCACAAAAGCAGCCACAGACAATCTGAGAACAAGAGGGCATGGATGTGTTTGAATAAAATTTTATTATTACAAAAACAAGCAGTGCACTAAATTTGGCCTGTGGGCTCTAGTTTTCTGACTCCTCTTCTAAATGATTTATTGTCATAAACTAGGCTTGAGATCTACTTGTCTAGAAACTATTACAACTTTGGAGGGTGTATGACAGGCACCCCCAATGGAAAAAGGGGTTTCTTCTGTGTTTTAAACTTTTTCTTTCTTTCTTTTTTTTTGAAGAGAAAAGGTTTTATTTCATGTATGGAAGCACATTTACAGATTAGAGGGGAAAACGTTTCGTATTGTTTTCTTTTCCTTTCCTTATTTTTTTTTTTTTTTAATTGTTGGGGATTCATTGAGGGTACAAGAAACCATGTTACACTGATTGCATTTGTTGTGTAAAGTCCCTCTTACCATCATGTTTTGCCCCCTAAACTTTTTCTTAATTCATATAACAACACTGCTTTTTCTCATCCATGCTATAGCATAGAAAACTGTATTTGTATCATTTCTCTAATGCAATCCAAGTGTAGTTACATTGAATCTGTTCGAATACTTTTCAGAGATTCCTTAATTTAAATGCCAGCCTCTTTGGAACTATAGTTTTACTAGATATGCAGCCTAAAAAATCAAAAAATTAATCCAATTACACTCTAAGTTATTCTGACATCAGAAAAAAACTATGTCCATAGTTATTAGACAGATCATTGCATTTTAGGGTCTGGTGTCGAACAAAGGTATATATATATATATGAAGAAAGTTCTTAAATTTTAAGAGTAAGTCTAAGTGCTTAATTTGTAAATTATTATATTCGATAGACTTAAGGAAATCTAATCAACCTTTGACTATAAACTATTTGATATTCTTTTCAGTTCTAAGATTGTGAAGTACACTTAGTACTTATTGAAGGGTAAATTCACTTCACATAAATATGTATGAAATAACAATTTTGGATCTACTATTCTAACCTTTTTGTTTGTTTGTTTGTTTAAACAGAGTCTCACCCTGTTGCTAGAGTGCCAAGGCATCTGCCTAGCTCACAGCAAACTCCTGGACTCAAGTGATCCTCCTGCCTCAGCCTCCTGGGTAGCTGAGTCTAAAGACATTGGCCATGATGCCCAGCTAATTTTAATATTTATAGCAGAGATGGGGCCTCACTCTTGCTAGGGCTGGCCTTGAGCTTCTGAGCTCAAGTGATTCTCCCACCTCCATTCTCCCTCCCAGAGTGCTAGGATTACAGGTATGAGACACCGTGCCTGGTCACACAGTGGTCCAGCTCTTGAACACCAATACTTTGTAACAGAAACAAACAAACAAGTCTACAGCAAAAGTTATAAACGCTATAGTAAGGTAGCATAACTACAGGAGTAATTAATTCTTCTTGAGTGGAGGGGTATGGTAGGAAAAGTAGAAGAAAGAGAAAGCACCATAAACATTCAGGAAGAACCATGAAGAAGGGGTGGCATTTGAGCTGGGCACCAAAGGGTGAATAGGAGTTCTCTGTGCAGATAAGGAACAAAGGAGAAGTGTTCTGGCAAGGACACAGACAGACATAGCACTTTATTGTCTAAGGAGTGATGTCTAAGCTGATCTGACTTCAGTGCACAGTGCCTGAGAAGAGTAGAAAGAAAGATGTGGCGGGGTGGGGGATGGTCTGGGGTCAAATGGTGAAGGTACTATTGGTAATATTAAAGCTTTGGGATCTTTCTTAATAGGCTGGGAGAAACCATTTAGGTTTTAAAACAAGGAGCTGACTTGACCTTAGCTTAGTTTTTGAAAGCTGATCCTTGAGCCTGCCAAAAGATTTATAATTTGCCCCCCAAACAGGGGTGGTACAACTTTCCCCCAGGAAGCAAAACAAACTCCAAAACTTACAGAATCCTGGGAAAGTGTATCCAGGGAGCAAGCCCTACATCTCATGGCCTGTCCTCCAGGAGAGGGCTGGCTACCCACCCAGGCACAGGGCCCAGCACTGCCCCCTCTCTCCCTCCTTACGCAGGTGGGTATGTGTGGTGATAAAAATGTTGCAGGGGAAGAAATAAACATATTGAAAAACAAAAATCTTTTCAATAGTCTGAGACTATTGAACTTTATTTATTTATTTATTTATTTATTATTAAATCATAGCTGCGTACATTAGTGCAATCAAGGGGTACAATGTGCTGGTTTCATATACAATCTGAAATGTTTTCATCAAACTGTTTAACATAGCCTTCATGGCATTTTCTTAGTTATTGCACGAAGACATTTGTATTCTGCATTTAGTAAGCTTTGCCTGTACCCTTCTAAGATGCACCATAGGTGTATTACCCATTGCCCTCCCTCCTCCCAACCTCCCCCCTCCCTCCCTTCCCATATTCTCGTGCTATAGTTGGGTTATAGCCTTCATATGAGACCTTAAAATTAGCTTCATAGCAGGGCTTTGTACACTGGAAAGGCATGTGCGCTGGCCTCACACACTGCATGCAAACCCACTCCCAACAACCGCAGGCAGGAGGCCCCTGGACGCACAGCCCACCTGCAGCTCAGCTATTCCGCAGGGGTTACGTTTTTAAACTCCTCGCTAACAGAACACGCCGTGGGGGGTTGGTACGATGTGAGCACTTCACTGTCCAGTCATAATCTTTTTTTTCTTTTTTTTTTTTCAGTTTTGGCCGGGGCTGCGTTTGAACCCGCCACCTCCTTGAGCCACAGGCGCCGCCCCCATAATTTTAAACAAACGCCCTCGCTTCCCTGAAGCTCTGGGCTATGTTCCCTCGAAGCTGGCATCTCCTCCGCTTCACGGCCACCCCTCCCCACCCCTGTCTGGACTCCCCTTTCCAGGGCAGCCCTCTCTGCGCTTCCTTGCCCCTCCAAAGGAGATGAAAGAGGCTTCTCCCCAAGAAAGAGCAGGGACCCCTGGGCTAGAAAGGTGGGCCTGGGGAGGTTTCCCGGGCAGCGGCCAGCAGCCCGGCCCCTTCAGTAGTTTGCAGACCCTTTACTGCCCGTGCTGCGCAGCCCGAGGAAGGCTCCACCACGTCTACCAAGTTACCACGTTAGCACGAACACCGGATGATGGTGCGGCTCCCCACACGATGCGAGAAGAATCAAATTGTTCAGGCCCCCTTGAGCATCATGAAGGAAGCCTTTCTCTCTGCTGCTGGTCACAAGCGTCGGGCTGGGTGTCAGCAGAGGAAAAGCCCCTGGCCCCAGGCCAGACAGCGAGCCGTGGTCTAAGGGGAGCAAAGACCGGCAGAGGCTCTGGCGCATTTGACTGAGTTCTGGTCGTAGTGGAACCAATGACTCCAGTAGGGGAAAACAGCCATTTTTCCCTATTCTGCTTTCACAGTCACCTTTATTCTCTATTTCTGTTTCATTTCCAGTTAGCTACAAACTGAACAGTGCTCGGCCTCCTCTGCCCTGTCTGTTTTCCATTGTGTCATTCTTGTTTTCCTGGAGAACCAAAATCCTTGTTTACATGGAATAACTCACTGTTACCCTTCTTGAAAAACAAATAAAAAGAGACTACTAATTATGAAAATTGTTTGATATATACCATTTGCAGCAAAAGATCGCTTATTACTATGGGTCACTTTTCATTATTTACACACAGCTTGTAGCTCTGTTTCTCCCCAGGATTGGGTTTGGATCACTGAGATTTGGAAAAGTCAAAGAAAGATTAGAAATTCCTTGGATGGCAAATTGGAGGGGAAAGTTGAAATGTCCAGGACAAGTTGCAGTCCACTGTTACCCTTATCTTCAGTAATGGAAATATAGTTTAGTGCATGAGGCAAAAGAATATCCTTGTATTTTTTAAATTGCAAGCGTCCAATTCTGTACAAGGAACTGATTGAAGGAGCTCAATTTTAAAGTCCCTTTAAAAACCAAGACAAAGGATGCCATATTATTAAACTAAAATGTTTAAAAACAAAAAGTGTTATGCATGCCGTGTGGTAGAAGATGAGATTTTTATTAATGCAAGTTTTAAATGCTGATCAATCCTCTTGGGAGTCAGTTTCCCAAAGCATTGGATTGTATTCAATTCTTTTCAAAATGGCACATGACTTCCATTATTCTGAATATTAATTGAACAACATTATAACTAAGGATACGAAGCAAGATTTAAAACATGATTACAGCTGTCAGTGCTTACAGCTAAATAAGTCTTTGGAAATTCAAGCATAAAAGAGAAAAATGTTGTAAATCGGTCTTATCAGAACAGCAAAGCTCTCGCTTAGCCTTTTTAAAATATAAATTTGATGCTTTAGGACTCAGGGAAGCTTCAGCTATGACTTTGTCGTATATTTATATGGGTAATTTGGATCAGAAATCAGAGTTATATCTTTGAATTGTGATTTAGGACATCAAGGACATTTTCTTGGGGAGGGAAGAGGAAGGGAGAGCTAAGGAATATTATTTAGTTGGTAGAATCTTTCTATTTCCTTATTTTATATTTCTAATTCAGTCTGTCTACATGCAGAATTAAAGAATTAGCCCAATTTAGTCAAACAAAACATTAGTATGTTTTCAAAAACAATTCATTAAGCTCAGAGTCAAGCAAATGCAAGCAACTAATGACTTATGTTCATAATGATCAATTGTTCGTTTAAATTCAACTTCTTTTATCTCCCATATCCAGTTTAGGGGTAGATAAAAATCCCCATTTCCCCACCAGAAGCAATATAAAATATTGGCTTCTATTACAACCATGGGGAATTTTAGTTTGTGTTGTTTCCTTCAGTGGTTGCTGTGTATTTGAGAGATAGCTCTTTGTTCAAAAGGATGCAAAAGCCACTCTCACATCTAATTCTAATGAGATAAATGGCATTATGAAGGGAATATTAAAAATTTACAGCCCTCTTTACGAAGTTTATTTGTCAGCCATACATGCTGAATATTGCATAGCACGCGTTTGCGCCCGCGCGCGCGCGCGCGCGCACACACACACACACACACACACACACACACACACAAAAGCATACAGTCCTAACGATGAAAAAGATATGAGGAGATAATGATGCGATCATAACACAGCTGATGGAGTTTGTATATCTTGGTTGCTGTTTGGCACGTCACTTAATTGTATTGCGCCAAACTGGCAGAATCACACAATATGTGAGTGTAAAGGGTCCACAGTTTAAGGGAAAATCTAGAAGTGTTAACTATACAGTGTCTAATTATACAACCTTACTGTCCCAGAATGTGATTTCAGAAACCGTTCTGACATATGGGAAAAGGGTAGAACAGCTGGTCATTAAGGTTTTCTCAAGACTATTTAGCAACACACTTGAATGTAATTAAAGTCAGACACTAAATACTGCACTTGTGCTACAATGTATTTTTAATTTTTATGGCATGTGGTAAAAGTAAATAGATGCAAAGCATTCAAGTTTCTCCATTCGGCATCCAACTTGTCAAAGATGCAATGTCTGTTTGGCTGATTGCAAGGAGGATCCTGGTGCGTAAGTCATAGACATCCGTTTGGGGTGTTTAAGTCTGTTTTTAAGGGACTGCGTTTGGCAACATGCAGAGGAAATGACTAACTGGAACTCTGAGACAAAGCATAAGATGAAGTCATTCATTCATTCATTCATTCATCAAACCCAGCTTAGTATAATATTATTTTAGGCAACGAGGATGTATCCCTGGCCTCAAGTAGCTCACTGCTCACTCTGCTTAAAACAGCACAAAGAGAGCTCATTAAAGGGTGCTGTGAAAGCACCAAGAAGGAGGCTTGGCCCACCCTGGGAACGTCCCCTGAGTAGGAATTTTCTTAGGCATATAAGAAATGCGGGAGTCAAGTGCAAGGAGTTAGGGTGGGGGCATAAGAATAGCCAGAAAGAGGAGCAGCTTCAGCAAAGACTGTAAGGTGAAAGAGAATAGTATAATGTGAATATAATTTTAACACTTATTGAACATTTAAAATACTCCAGCACTGCGCTAAGCCCTAGACATCTATTATCTCTTTTAATACTTACAGAAACTCTATAAGGTAAGTACTATTACTTTTAATATTTTACAGATGAGGAAATAGGCTAGTTTGTAGCAAAACAGTTAGTGGGTAACTAAATCAGGATTCAAACCTAGATTTGTCTGAGTCATAAGTCATCATCCCCAATTTACACACATACATACATGCATATATATGTAATATGTATGCATATATACACACACACACACACACACACACATACACACACAGAGAGGAGAATTTTGTTTCCAAAGAAGTTAGACTGTAAACTCAATCCTTACAAAAAAGAAAAAAACCTATGATTAAGAAAATGAAAAAGCAAGTTACAGAGTTATAGACTGAGAGAAAATATTTGCAAATCATATATATGGCAAAGTATTTGTTTCCAAAATATATTTTTTAAAAGTCTCTAAAATCAAAAGTAAGAAAATAAATCACCCAAGTGAGTAAATGAGCAAAAGATTTGGATGTTTCTCTACAAAGACATGTGATGGCAAGTAAGCAACTGGAAAAATTACTCAACATCATTAGCCACTAGGGAAACACAAATTAAACCACAGTGAAATATCACTACCTGTATTATAATGGCTTAAATAAACATAGTAACAATGCCAAGTTCTAGCAAGGATGTGGAGCAACTGGAATTCTCACATACAGATGTTGGGAATGAAAAATCGTACAGCCACTCTGGAAAATGTTGGCAGTTCCTTATGAACCTAAATACATTCTTACCTTATAAGACAGAAAACCCACTCCCATATATTTATCTTAAAAACATAAAAACTTATGCATGTGAATATAGAGAACAGCATTATATATAATTTTCAAAAAACAGGAAACCATCCTAATGTCTGTCAAAAAGTGAATGCATGAACTGTCTCACATCAATGTAGTGGAACTCTGCTCAGCCATGAAGAATGAACTACTGATAAAAACAGTATGGGTGGGGCGGCGCCTGTGGCTCAAAGGAGTAGGGCTCCAGCCACATATGCCAGAGGTGGCAGGTTCAAATCCAGCCCCGGCCCAAAACTGCAAACAAACAAACCAAAAAAAACAGGATGGATGACTCTAAAAGGACTTACATTAAGTGAAAGAATCTAGTGTCAAAGGTTAGACATTGTAACATTGTACTGACCTGTACTGTAACATGATACTGACAAAAGGGAAATCTGATAGGGATGGTTGCCTAGGTTGTGCAGGAAGAATTGTTTGATTACAAAAGGGCACAAGGCAATATTTGGGGGCAGTGAGAGGATTATTCCATCCTGATAATGATGGTAATGATATATATATATATATTATTAAGACTCACAAAATTACATATCTAAAAACAGTTAATTTCACTATATTTAAATCAAAAAGTAAAAACTGTATAAGGTAGGAATTTTAGTTTATTTTTCTCAAAAATAAATCCCAATATAAGAAATTGGGTGCTAGGAGTTTATTTTTCAGTTGAACCCAGGAATCATAGTGAAAAAATGGGGAAAGTGAGACAAGATAATAAAGGTGCATTAATGGGTGGCTGCTGTGGGCAAGTTGATCCCAGTCATGCTGAGAATCCTCTAAGCAGCCTGGTGTAATGCGTCTTGGAATGGATGGAGGAGGGGAAGTCCTCATCAACTCCCACCATCCTTTTGGTTGAGGGCTGCCCCTAGGAACATAGACTCTTATGCTTCTAAGTGTTGCAGGTGCCTTTAAAAAACACTCAGGCTTATGCCTGTAGTCCTAGTACTCTGTGAGGCTAAAGCGGTGGTCTGCTGGAGCTCAGGAGTTTTAGACCAGCCTCAGCAAGAGAGAGACCCGGTCTCTACTAAAAATAGAAAAACTAACCAGGCATTGTGATGGTTGCTTATAGTCCCAGCTACTTGAGAGGCTGAGGTAAGATAATCGCTTGAACCCAAGAGTTTGAGGTTGCTGTGAGCTATGATGCCACAGCACTCTACCCAGGGCAACAGAGTGAGACTCTGTCTCAAAAAAAAAGAAAAAAAAGAAAAGAAAAGGAAAGCCCTCAGACAAAGAAAAAGAAAGCTCCAGGCCCTTGAAGTGAGACAATGTCAATGTCTATTGCAGCTGCTAGTGAGTTCAGGTGGGTGACAGGTATGGGAGTGCCAGCAACAGCATCAGCTAGTGAGTGAGGTGTTAGTAAGGGGTGCTCTACACATGCGGTTTTGCAATAAAGTGGAGAAATTTACTGAACAATGAAAAGAAATGTATGCAATGTCAATGATAAAAACTCTAGTCATCAGGGAAAATGCTTACACAATGCCAGGTAGCACACTAAACGTGCCAGCCTTCAGAGATAGCTGTGTAATCTTTCCAACAGGCCTATGAGTTGAATGTCAAAATCCCCAAATCCCCATTTACAAGCAAGGAAACTGAGGCTCGAAGCAGCTGAGGCAGTGAAATAGCTCTCCCAGCACGTGCACACACAGTGCCAGGCATACGATGGAGTCTGCCAGCTCAGACGCCCCCATCACCCTAGGCTGGTGCCTTCCCGGGTCCTTACAGCCACACGAATGGCAGAAGGCACCGCCATTCTAAGGAGATGGTGCACAGCGGGGAGCAGCCATGAATTGTGATGAAAAGCGGACCTAAGTCCCCCAGGGGCTGAGGTCCTCTGTGAGAGTAAGCAGGTGTTCTTTCTCTGGCCAGAGGATGGGCATTTTATGACTCATTATCATCTCTAGTAATGTCTGAGAAAAAAAAAAAGGAAGAGATGAAACTCAAACCAATACATTTTATTCCTTTCCAAACAAATGTCTAGAAAACATTGAAAATTTGACTCACAAGCAATCAACAATTGGACATGGATAACAATTATTTTTGCTCCAGGAGTAACCACTGAGCTATAGCCTCAGCCTCCTTAACACTGCTGTGGAGCCATACCTTTAGTTTCTTTCCTTATTCTTAATGGATAGTCCTTCATTCCTGACAAAAGGATATAAACTTGGAGTTGTTTTCCACAGTAGGAAGAATAAGATTACAGAGACACATCCACATTCCCTCCCTCTCTCCCAATCACTATCATCATCGTAGTAGCTGGACACAGTTAGAGGATATAGACTTTTGGCCAAAGAACAAAGAAACGCTAACTGACCCACGTGGGCATTGAACCTCTGACCTCATTAGCATTGTTTTCTCACCATCTTGGCTAACAGACAGCCCAATTATGAACACTGAATCAAAGAGGGAAGTCACCTCTTCACCTGAAACCAAGAAAAGCCTACGACTGCTGGTTTGTTAAAAAAAAAAGAGAAAGCTTCTCCAGTCAAATAATCACAGTATGGGCATCCACAAGCAATTTCCAAGAAATTTTCCCTACCTTGCATGGCTCAGTTTAACAAGAACTGCTGTCAGTGTGGCCTGGTCTGGAAGCTGAAGAAGGCTTAGGGAGCGTCGCTGTGGGATGGATGTGCTGAAGTGTGCCCAGTGTACCTTCTCACAAAGATGCTCAGGACTGAGCCCAGTTGATTTTCTGTCCCTCTCTCGTCCTCTCTTTGGATCCCTTGCACACTGTTAGTCTAACACGCAAAGCTCTACCTAGGAAAAGAACAATAATTTGGCATGTCTGCTGAGGGATCTGTGGCAGAGACATTCTCCACAATGAGTTATATGATGGAAATGACTCTCGTTACTCTATGACAGTCTAGAGGTTCTTCAAAGGCTTCCTAAAACTTAAGTACAACTTTCTTGTTCCGAAGGGTGGCAATTTGTATGATTTGTGTCTGTGCATGCATGCATATATGTGTGTCTGTAATCCCTTAGGATTTTTAAAAAGAATACAAACTGAATTACATCTATTATAAATAGGTGTATTCCTTTTTCTGCAAACTGAAGTTATTTCAAACTAACTGAAGTTATTTTAATCAGCTCCTGGGATGCAATGGCTAAATTAGTCAGTCAATGTATGCTAACAAAGGCAAAGATAATGGCTCAATTCCCAGACCAGTTATAGGTCTTTCCTACAGCCGTGGGCCACAACCCTAGGCAGGGCCAACAAGCTCATACATGGCATGATTTATATAATGAGGACAAGAAGAGATAGAGCAGAAACAGTTCTTTGTAGAAACAGTATCTCTGCTGGAAAAAAAAATGGCCAGTTCAGATGGCATTGGTTTAACTTTATATTGTCCTCATATACTAAGGGCAGCACTAATTAATGACTGAGAAGACACATGCCCAGAAGCTAGATTTGGCCCACAGAAAGGTGAGTCACAGTTCCAGACTCCAGACTGTGGCTATATGTCAGAATATGTTTTACTCTATAGAATATTTGTTGACCCTATGTACTTAGCTGCTAACTCTTCCTTCCCAGGACAAGATAATAATGAAGCTTCTGGCCATCTCCCACCAAACATACACATACGATTTACCGCCACAGCAAAGGTTTCAAAGGACAACGCTAACCCAGTTTGACAGGCATTACTAGTGTCCCAACATCCCATTCTCTGTTACTTCCAGGTACAAACCCCAACCTTTTGAAGATAAGTATGCTCAGTGTAAGTAGTTTGGGCCAATGAAATATGAGCAGAAGAGTTCTAAATATTTAATCGTTTATATTCCACTGTCCAGACTCAGTGGCAGAACACCTAAAGGCAAACCTGGGCCTCCTATTGAGATGTCACCACTGTAAGTGGTATTCCCTGGCCATTCTGGGGTCCTGAGTGACATCCTATGGAGCAGAGAAGCCTTTGACCTGACACCACCACCTCTAGATTTCAGAGTAAATATAAAATCAGCATTTGTTGTTTTTAGCCAGTTAGAGTTTTGTATTGTTTGTTTCCAGGGTCAGTGCTGGCTGCCTCCCTGGAGAAGAAAGTATGCTAATTTTTCAGCCTTTCAAAGAGTTGGTATCAGGTATCCGAAGTCCTGGCAAGAGTCCTGGGAAGCTGCATATGCACTAAGGCATTCCATTCAATTCTGATCCTGACTGTACCTAGGTTTGTGCTTCAGGTCTCCCTCTGCCTCAGCCCCTCTAAGGCGGACCTTGATACTGTTCTTCCCTAGCTCTCTCCAGCCCCACCATAATATCTCAATCAATATTGCTTTGAGTATCTCCTGCCTGCCACTTGAACTGTGATGCCATCTCCTGCAACCTGGCTGGAATGGAGACCCCGTCTGAGACTTCCCATTTGCCATGCTCTGCTCACATTTCCACTGTGCTGCTCTTATAGGAGCCAGCCTCAGGGTTGTCCTCTCCTGGCTTGTCTTCCCCCTTTAGGGCTTACATGCCAAGTTGCAAATGAATCTTATGTTGAACCTACCTGAGTTTTGATGACACTTGGCACTTGTCATGTTATAGGATATGGGTGAGTTAGTTACATGTAAGGTAAGAGAAACCTGAGAAGGATGAAGTTCCAGAACTAATCTCACTCTCACAGTAAAGCAAGTAGAGACTGGATTCCACAACAGGCCTGAAACAAGTCTGATCCAACAGGGAGAACATGGTTTTAGGTGGAAATTAGGTATATGGCTGATGCCAAGAGATAACGAGGCAGAAAAAGGGAGGCTTACTAGAAAATCCATAGGAAGTCCATACAGGGAGCCCCAGAGAGGAAGTCAGCATCAGGGAAGCATGCGAGGTAGTACAAACCCTCCACAATATGGATGCTGGAAGACCATTTATGAGACAGAGAATGAGATGGGATCCAGCTTTTAGACCCAGGGTGATTATGGAGCGTTGTCTCAGAAATAAAGTCCAGGTCAATTATTCAGCTTTCTAGCCCAGGGTTTGGGGAATCTGAGTCACAAAGGACTGTGCTGTAGTTCCTTAACTTGCTCATAGGTAAACTTAATGTTTAAGTTTACGAGTACAAATGGCAGAGAGGAGAGACCCAAAGTTCTGTTGATAGTGATGTTATGGTGGGGCTGGAGAGAGTTTGGGAGAAGGATGTGTCTGTAAGTGGGGGATTAAAGATACTTGACATGGGCAAAGAGACTGAGCACCAACCAGGATCTAACAGTCTTCAGAATGAAGCAGGTTTGCAGCATGGTCAGACCATTGCAAGGCAGGAAGTCATCATTTCCAGATTGAAGCAATTGAGGCGGCAACTAAACAATTCACCATCTTGTACAAATGCCAACAAGTTTTTTACTGAACAAAACATTTTTGGACTGGGTAGAGGGGGTACTAAGTGTGAACTTTAGGATATCCTTGGGTCCCTGGGTATGTATGGGGTAATGCTACTAGCTTAGAAGTTTGGGGCTGACAAATAAAGAGAGAGTAGTCCCTAATAGCTGAATTACAGTTAACAAACAATAGAACGTAACAAATAGCTCCATCAGCCAGAGTTCAGCCAAAATTAGCTATGTGCTCACTAGAAGTATGGGGAGATTTGGATCTCTTCCTTAAGAAGCCCTTATTTTCAGGACAAAAACAGTTAATACAAGCACTGTGAAATAATTATAAAACAATAAGTATTTTAGTGTCAACTTGCACTGATGTGCCTCTAGCTACCACAGGAATACAGAGAAGAGAAAGATGAACAGCCAGAAAAAGTCAAAGAAGTCATCCCAAGGGAGGTAGATTTTATGTAGGACTTAAGGGAAGGGTAGAACTTGGGTAAGGTGAAAGAAAGTGTATATGTGAGCAAAGTCCTTGAAGGTAAGGTGTGCTAGACAAACAAGGGACCAACCAGGTGGGAGAACAGGGGTGTTGATCAGTAAAAATAACTTGGGGCAGGTATGTCATCCAGAAGGAAGTAAAACTTGGGAGACAGTAGTTTGAAACTTCTGGGATAGAAAGTAGAAAGTCATGGAACAATTCATGCAGAAGACAGTATTATTAAAAACACGGAATAAGAAGACCTACAACAAAGTCCAGGGAGACCTCGGGCAAGGAACTAACTGCTCCAAGAGCTTGCCAAGGAGTGACAACATCAAGTAGTAAACTTCTGTTGAATGTCCAATCTCAACATAAACAGATACCAGTCACTGGGTTTTCGGCATTTAAAACCATGATCTTTCAAACTAGAGAAAATCAGTCTTTACAGAAATTGACACTACTCTGGTCTAAGCCCTCTCTAGTGCCTCTATAACCCATGTGCATAGGTATCTCACGTCACTTGTACACTGATGCCATTTCATGGAATGAGCAGAGTGACTGTGTCCCAATAGTGGGGCTGTGACAGGATGGAAACAGACATTCCAACCTCAGAAGACCTGGATTCTTTTCTCTGGCCACCTACATTCCTACCCTTATTTGGAGCCTGGGGGCAGGCCAGGTCCTCCTTTTGCTTTTTCTTTTCAGAGGCCTGGCAGGAGGGATCCAAACTAGCCCACAGCACCAGAGGTAAAAAAGACCCTGAAGGCTTTCTGAGAGGGAATCCTCCTCAATTTGTTACGTTCTATTGTTTGTTAACTTAAGAAATCAGTGGTCTCTAAGATATACAGATGTAAGATCTAGAACTTTTTATGTGATGGACATCATGTAATTCAGCTTAAAATGAAAGTGAAAAATTCTGTCAGTAACTTGTAAATTTAAACTTTACCAATCTGCAAATATCTGAACATTTGGGGGAAGTGTTTTTAACGCATGGTTCTTTGGCAGAGAGGTAACTTGTAGTCACACTTAGTGGCCCCTTTTTGTCTACTGGCCACTAGTACTAGTGCTGAGAACTAGTACTAGTCTAGAGATGGAGAAAGCTGGACTGAGCAGAGTCCTGCTTCCAGACAGCCTACATCCAACAATCAGAAGGCTCAAATTTGAACAACTCCATGTGTATGGAGGGGCAACAGAAGTTGCTGGGGACATCTACCATCTGCTCCACTTCCTCTTCCCAGCTTGTATGGAGTCAACCAAAACCCAACTAGGAACAAAGTGAGCAAACATATGCAAATTCTGATGTTGCTCTTCCTTTATTTTTTTATTTCAGATTAATATGAGGGTATAAAGAATAGGTTACAATGTTTGCTTTTGTTAGGTAAGGTAAGGTCCCTGTTGGAATTGTACCCTGCACCTAGGAGGTGTGCCATATACCCTTCCATTGGGCCCATTAGGTAGCATTGCTCTTCTTTTAGACTTGGGTGACTGTTCTTCTGGGGAACCATTAACCAAACCTTGTTAAAGTTTTTTAAAGAAGAATGTCTTCTTTCCTGTAAACCTTGCTTTCCATTTCATCAGATGCGCTCTCACTGGTGAAGGCTGCTCAGAAAAGGGTCCATGGGTCTTCCTGCCACCAGCCCCAGAACAAGAGCCAGACATCCTGATCAGAGGAAGGCACAGCAGACTAACTTGCGAATCAGGCACAATTAGAGACTATGAGGTTCCAGCCCCCAGAGACTGTGGCTCAGCGTGTTCCAGGTGCAGCAGGGAATGGGCGTGTTTAACAAGCTCTTTGAGTGGCTTTGACATAGGTGCTTCATGGAACACACTTTGAGAAACAGTGCTCTACAGTTGGCTCTGCCTTACTCAGTCGGCACCACTAGGGAACAAACCAGGAATGTTTCACATGGTGACTCACATCTAACAGCCAGTTTACACAGAGCCAGGAGACGCACCCTCCTTGTCTCTATTTGGAGTAACTCTGTAGTAATCAGTGATGATCTTTTATATCTCTGTGTTATGTTGTTATTTTCCCCTTTTCCTTTCTGATTGGGGTTATTAGAGACCTTAGTTTTTCTGTTTCTAGTTGATCTGGCCAAAGATTTTACTTATCTTTTCAAAGAACCAACTTCTTGTTTCATTGATCTTCTGAATGATTCTTTTGTTCTTGATTTCATTCAATTCTGATCTAATTTTGCTTATTTCTTTTCTGATTTGGGGTAACTCTGAAAGGCTATCTCAGCCATGAGCACCTCAAGAGGTTGGCCAAGGCCTTGGCCTCGCCTGTGCCATAGTCACTGTCTTCCACTTAGGATATGTCCCTCACTCCTCACAGCTGGTGCTCCTTAAAGCCCTTTCCAATAAAATACTTGCATGTAGATCTCTCCTCAGAAATCACTTCTCTGGGAACATGACATAAGAGGATAAATGATAAGAGTAGCCAAAGGAATATCACCCTAAAAGGGACTTTGAAGCTGTGTCATCTACTGGCCAGCTGGCAGTAAGGAACCAGTAAGTTGGCAGGTCTAGTTCTGGGAGCTCCTTGAGTGCTCTTGGGATGAATGCCAGCAGAATGGGATAAACGAGAGGTGGAATATCTCAGTATTCGAGAGATGCACATAAGTGCTAATAAAAAGCATGATGGCATTGGATGGTGGTGGTTGTGTACTAATGACACGCTGAAGAAAGACAATGGAAAGTTCAAGAGGATTCATCACTAATTGAAGGTAAAGTGCAAAAGCCAATGACCTACTTGGAAACCCAGAGACTCTCATCTCCCACAACCAAAGAGTCAAGAAAGCTGAGGATCAGGCCTTGGGTATAATTATAAGGGTACAAATGCTCCAGAGCTTTCTCAATCCCAGCAAGGCTTCGACTCAAAGGTCAGAGCCCTGATTTACAAGGACTGAGAACCTAAGACTTGAGATAGACATATCTGAGTTGATGACCTCAAAAACCTTGCATCCCTAGATTCTCTAATCACGGGGCCTGGAGAAGTGGCTCACTCCTTGCTGTTGAAAGTAAGTGTGCTGCATGTGCTTGAAGATAAAGCAGAAACCTCTTCCTTATAAGACACACCTGCACAGACTCTGCCCCACTCCCCATCTGCCCAACAGGCCAAGAGTCAGGTCCCAAAATAACCCAGCTTGGTCTGTTAAGGAAGAAAAGGAACTGTGCAGTGAAGGAGCTGTCAGGTCTAGCCAGGAACCAGGGCAACACATATGGGACTGGATCCTAAGGGTCTAGGAGGGCTAGAACCTAATGGGAATAAAAGACATTTTATCAAGGATTCTCCTTTGATACAAAATTTACTCCCTGGCAAGCCCCCCAGTGACAATGCTAACACCCTGCTGGATAGCTCTTGGATGCCTGGAGATGACTCACCCTAAGGAAAGCAGAAATCTCAGCCCACAGTGGCACATGGTGGGCAAGGAGATCAAAAGCCTCTAAAGATGGCCTTTTGCAGTGGTCACACTGGGAATAGAGGCTCCCGTGACACACCTCCACATCCCTCTCTAGGAGTGAAGGCTTAACCCCCAGCTGCTTGGGTATCATCAGCTGACTACTCTCAGTTAACTATTCTCTCAGGAAATTTTCCTAAGCTGAACAGAGCCAGCTGCTCTTCTAGGGCCAAGCCCCTTCCCAGAGGAAGTCTCACACCGTGACTGTTCTTAGCAGGAGTGTAAATGTCTAGCCTACTTGCTCCAACTCCAGCTCAGGACAGATCAGAAGGGCTGCCCCAGTCTCTGAGCTCCTCAGAGGCCTATCTTAAAACTGGATCAGAGGTCAACTTCTCTTTCATTTCCTTTCTCCCAGGGGTGCTAATCTCAAGAGCAGCTCTAACCAACTTCCTGGGCACTAAACTTGACCTCACAGTCTGCTTCCTGAGGATCCCAACCTCCAGCACTAATAAGTGGAAAAGTCTGGTGAACAGGAAAACCTAGACATACTGCGAGTTCACCAGCAGGGTGAAGGATGCAGCCACCCCCAGCCTTCCTGCACTGCACAGATAGTGCACTTTTGACAAATGAAGGTCTATGGCAACCCTGCCTCCAGAAAGTGTCAGTGCCATTTTCCCACCAGCATGTCCATCTTTCCTGTCCCTATGTCACATTTTGGTGATTCTGCCAATATTTCACACCTTTTCCTTATTTTTATATCTATTATGGGTCTCTGAGATCAGCAACCTTTGATATTGAACTATGCCACAAACCAAGCCCATAGCAGATGGTGAACTTAATTGATAAATGTGTGTGTTCTCTCCTATTCCCTGACTGTCTTTTCCCTTGTCTCTCTCCTTCTCCTCAGGTCTCCCTATTCCCTAAGATACAGCAATATTGAACTTAGGCCAATTAATAGCCCTACATTGACCTCTAAATGTTCAAGTGCAAGGAAGAGTCTTATGTCTCTCACTTTAAATCAAAAGCTAGAAATGATTAAGCTTAGAGAGGAAGGCATAACAAAAGCTGAGATAGTCTGAAAACTGGACCTCAGGCACCCACTAGTTACCCAAGTTGTAAATATAAAGGAAAAGTTCTTGAAGGAAATTGAAAGTGCTACTTCAGTGAACATATGAATAACAAGAATGTAAAACAGCCATATTGCAGATAGAAAGTGATCTAGATAAAAAGATCAAACGAGCCACAACATTCCCTTAAGGCAAAATCTAATCCAAGTCCCAAACTCTCTTCTCTTCTATGATGGGTGAGACAGGTGACAAAGTTGCAGAAGAAAAGATGGAAGCTAGCAGAGGCGGGTTCTCGAGGTTTAAGAAGAAAAGCCATCTCGGTAACATAAAAGCAGCCAGTGCTGATAGAGAAGCTGCAGCAAATTATCCGGAAGATCTAGCTGAGATCAGTGATGAACGCAGCCACACTGATCAACAGATTTTCCATGTAGAAAAAATAGCCTTCTATTGAAGAAGATGCCATCCGAAACTTTAATAGCTAGAGAGGAAAAGTCAGTGCGTTGGCTTCAAAGGACAGGCTGACTCTCTTGTGAAGGTGTTATCACAGCTGGTGACTTAAGTTGAAACCAGTTCTCATTTACCATTCTGAAAATCCTAGGGCCCTTAAGAATAATGCTAAATCTTCTCTGTCCGTGCTCTGTCATTGGAATAATAAAGCCTGGATGACAGCTTTACATATCTGTTGTTAGCATCGTTTATATTTTGAGCCTACTGTTTAGAAAAAATACTTATTTCAAAAGATTACTGCTTATTGACAATGTCCCTTGCCACCCAAGACCTCTGATGGAGGTGTATAAGGAGATGAATATTGTTTTCATGTCTGTTAACACAACATTCATTACATAACACATGGGTTAAGAACTAATTTCATGGGCGGTGCCTGTGGCTCAGTGAGTAGGGCATCGGCCCCATATGCCGGAAGTGGCAGGTTCAAACCCAGCCCCAGCCAAAAACTGCAAAAAAAAAAAAGAACTAATTTCACTTTTCACATCTTATTATTTAAGAAAGACATTTTGAAAGGCTATAGCTGCCTTAGATAGTGATTCCTCTGCTAGACCTCAGCAAAGTAAATTGGAAAGTCTCTAGAAAGTATTCGCCTTTCCAGTTGTCATTAAAAACATTGATGATTCCAGGGAGGAAGCCAAAATATCAACATTAATAGGAGTTTTGGAAGTGGTTGATTTCAGTCCTCATGCATGACTTTGAAGGGTCTAGAAGTCAGTGGAGGAAGTAACCGCAAATGTGATGGAAAACAGAAAAATAACCTAGAATTAGAAGTGAAGCCTGAAGATGGGACTGAATTGCTGCAATCTCAGGATAGAACTTGAGCGGGTGAGGATTTGTTTTTGATGGATGAACAAAGAAAATGGTTTCTTGAGATGGAATCTAATCTAATCTAATGCTGCGTAAATTGTTAAAAAACAACAAAGCATCTAGAATGTCAATTAACTTAGTTGATAAGTCAAAGGCAGTGTCTGAGAGGACTGACTCCAACTTTGAAAGAAGTTCTACTTTCGGTGAAATACTATCAGACAGCATTACATGCTCCAGAGAAATCTTCGGTGAAAGCAAAAGTCAATTGCATGGCAATCTTCATTGTTGTCCTATTTTAAGAAATTCCCAACCACTCTAACCTTCAGCAGCCACATTCTGATTGGCCAGCAGCCATAAACATTTAGGCAAGACCCGCTAGAGCAGGGGGAGGTGGAGCAAGATGGCAGCCGAGTAACAGCTTCCTTGCGGCTGGGCATGGTGAGACTGGGGAGAGAGGACTTCAGGCATCTCTGGCAGGTGGGATCTACCCAGGAACTTCCCCCTTGGGGACACAGGGAGACAGCGTGAGGCTTCTGGACACCCTGAGGAAGGCAAAAGCGGCAGAGACTGGGCAAGTGGTTGCATCTGTTCTTTCCGTCTGATCCTGTTGGCGGCTGTGGGCAGGGCAACAGTGGGACTGCAAGCTGGAAAGGCCTTGCCTGTGAGCTGTTTGGGTTTCTTTTGGACTTGGGACTCGGTTGAACTGCCTTGGGAGAACTTGGGCAGGAGTGTGGGGGTTTTTGAGTGCTGCCTGGGGCCCCA
>CAUYRH010027585.1:0-12940 GCA_963574655.1 Perodicticus potto | reverse complement strand
TTTTTTTTTTTTTTTTTGAGACAGAGTCTCACTATGTCACCCTCGGTAGAGTGCTGTGGCATCACAGCTCACAGCAACCTCAAACTCTTGGGCTTAAGCGATTCTCTTGCCTCAGCCTCCCAAGTAGCTGGGACTACAGGCACCTGCCACAACGCCTGGGCTGGGTTCGAACCTGCCAGCTCCAGTGTATGTGGCTGGTGCCCTAGCCACTGAGCTACAGGCACTGAACCAGAACTAACTATTAAATAGAACTGTTAAGTAGGTTTTTTTTAGCCTACAAGCGTCACAAAAAATTTACTGATATGCTCAGGACAGGTGAAGAACTGTGTTCAGAACCTCTGCTGTAGGGGTAAATGGGGTTGGAAGTCAGTTCTGCCAGTTCAGCTCTTCCACAATAAGAGTCAGGACTCTGTCTTTCAGGCCTCCCTACAGCCAGCTAAAGCAGACAGTGTGCCTTGCGGCACATTCCCCTATTCCACCCTGCAGGTCCACGATTTCCAGCAGGAAACTTTGCCTGTCCTCATTTGGAGTCCTTCCTCTTGTCTGACAGGTTATTGTGGGTGTAACGGCACTATAGTATCCTCATTTTCCAAATGAGGAGACATGCACAGAGTGATTAGGGAAGGTGCCTGAGGTTTCCCAACCACTGAGCAGTGGAGCTGGAACCCAAACAAGGCTGTCAGGGGAAGTGCCAGCTCTTCCCACAGTGTTGCTTAGTCTTCCAGAAAAAATCACTGGTCTCCCTGAAAGCATGGGCGGCAGGTGCCTACAGCTGCACCTCGTCTGGGCACAAGGTCCAGACCCCATGATCACAGGAAATGTCTTCTTTATCAGCATTACTCTTCAAAAGCACAGACAACTAACTCTTCCTAGGGTGGGGGGGAGTCTTCATCCCTCTCTGCTCAATCCCAGTGCCATTAGCCTCCCTTGTAGTCCTTCCTTGTCTTGCAGCTTCACCCCTAAAAGTGAGTTTCCCAGGATGGGGGCATTGTTGGATCAGAGACAGGCTATCATGCACGGATCGGACTGTAGGGTGAAGAGCACGTGGTCTGCCTGGGCTCAAACCCACGCCTGCCAATTGTTCAACTAAGAGAGATGCTGAACATGCTCAGGCAGGTGCCTTCAGCTTCCTGTTCTGTGAACTGTGGCAAGAATAGCACTTACTTCATGGGGATTGTAATGAATTTTGAATGGATTTAAGGACAAGTAACTTCTTCAAGCATTCACTACTATTCTCAATCATATTTGGCAGCAAAACCTACCCCCACTTGTAGTGGCCAGGGCACCAGAGCTGGAAGCTGGAAGGAATCCCACTCCCCAGGCATGAATTCACCCAGAGATTGGCACTTGCTCCCCTGCATGGGTTAGTGAAGGGCCCAGCTGGAGCTTGGTAGGTGTTAGTTCCCTTCCTCCTCAAGGGCAGCTTCCAGTCTGTCCCAATAATATTCCAAAACCATTTTGCTAGAGCCCCAGACTGAAGAGGACTGAAGAGGGAGTATTTTCAGAGGGAGTCATGACCACTGGCAGAGAAGTCTCCCCTGAAAGTGTCTCTAGAAACTCTGACCTTCTGGTCCCACACCAGGGCTTTTGAGCCCAAACCCACCCCCATTCTGTGGGGGCGCTCCCTAGGGCTTGCAGAGTGTCCATACTGTGGGGCGCTAGTTGGGGGAAGAGGAACATGGCCCTAGGAATTCTGGACCTCCCCTCCCCGTGAGAGGTTGTGCTTTCAGTCTTGAGAACAGGATTTCTGGGGAGGGACAGCAAGATTTGGGCTAGCCGCTTGCCACCTTAGACACTGTTAGGGCCCCCTCATCTCACAGGGTGGCCTCAGAGTGTAAAGCGCCTTTGGGAACGGACTTCTAAATATGACGAGGGGCACTTGTGAGGGGGTCTGCGGTCCTGCCGGGGAAGTCGGCAGATATTTAAGTAACATACACATTTAATAAATTAAATAGCTGGCGGCGCTCATAGCTCAGTGGGTAGGACACCGGCCACATACGCCAAGACTGGCAGCTCCGAGGCTGGCGGGTTCGAACCCAGCTCGAGCCAGCTAAAACAACAATGACAACTGCAACAACAACAAAAAATAGCCAGGCGTTGTGGCGGGCGCCTGTAGTCCCAGCTACTCGGGAGGTTGAGGCAAGAGAATTGCTTAAGCCCAAGTGGTTGAGGTTACTGTGAGCTGTGATGCCTCCGCACTCTACCCAGGGTGACAACTTGAGACTCTGTCTCCAAAAAAATTAATAATTGTTATTAATTAAATAACTATTTACTAAGCAATTAGTATGCTCTGCTAGAGGTGCCCTGCTAAGGCCTCCCGGTGGCTGTGTGTCTGCGGTGCCGAAGCCAGGTGGCGCCAAAAGCCCAGTGACGCCACCTGCACGGCTCTTGATGCCCAGCCCCAGGGCTCCGACCAGACTACCCGGAGCCAGACACACGGAAACTGCAGGTAGTGGAGACGGCCTCAGGGCCGGTTCCAGGGCACCCTGGTTAGGGGTGAGGAGCTCGGAGGACTAGCGATTTTGGCATAACCTGAAAACGGTAAGGGACGGCAGGCTCGGAGTGGGCCGGGCATGCTTCTCAGGGAGGTGGAGCCTAAATGTGGGCGGGATTACGCATATGGAAGGCGGGGCCTGAGGGAAGAGCTTGAATTTTGCTCCCTGAATGGGCGGTACTTGTGCATGGGGAAAACTTATGAACATCTTTAGTGGGAGGTGAGGTGTGGAAGCCTTGCTTGGGGGAGGCCAGGCCAGTTCGCGAACTCGGTAAAGGGGCGGGGCTTGAGGCTGGGGGGTGGAGCCTGCAGAGGCGCGGTAGGGTAACTTTCCACGTCCTCTGGAGGAGTTCTCGGAGCCAAAGTGCGTGAGGGGTGGAGCTTGTATCTTTGTTGCGCTGGGGTCTGAGACGTAGCTCGGGCGGAGAATGTGTAAACTCGGGATGGATTTCAAACCTCTCGGAAGCCGGGACTCTCAATTCGTCCAGTCTTAGCTGGAGCCGGGCGGAGGAGGCGGGGCTTACTGCTTTGGTGGGCGGGACCCGGGCCAGAGCTCTGCGGGATTCTCCCAGCGGGCAGGGGGCGAGGCTGCAACTTTGGAGGCGGGGCCTCTGGAGAGCTCCCAGAGGCTCTGGACAGCAGTGATGGGCGAGGCTCAGAGCCCTGATGTCCCGGGCCGCCTGCGCCAGAGTCAGCAGCCCCCGGCCCCCTCTCGACAGGGCGGGGCCTGAGGCTCAGTGGGCGGGGGCTGGGACGCGGCTCTTGGCTTGGGCGGAGCATGGGCTCGGCGCGGGCGGGGCTCTGCCCTGGGAGGCCGTCTGTTCAGGCCCGCACGCAGCTCCGCATCTGGTGCTCATTACCAGATGACAAAGAACCGGCTCTGGGCCCCCTTCCCCACCCCATGCCCCCCTCCGACTGAAGAGCATTTAACTCCTTCCTGCCCTCAGAGTGCTCCGAATCCCCAACTCGGGGTCTCGGAGGGGGCTTCAGACTTCGCGGTACCTGCAGGCCTCGTCTTTTCCCAACGCTGTGCCCGCACCTCCTTCTCAGACCCAGGCGTCTGGGCCGCCCCGCGACCCTTACTCCTTGCAGCAAGCCTCTGCGATAACCGTCTCTGAGGTTAAAACTTGGCCCAACTTTGGCGAGGGCGTCTGGTTTGAGTTAGGGGAACGTGAGAGCTAGGGACGGGGGCGGTGCACAGCGTTCCCCCCGCCCCCTCCGTGACCCCCTGGTTCGCCCCCAGCTCCCGCTCCTCCTATCCTGGTCCCCTGGGGCCCAACCCAGCCTCCCAGCCCAGGTCCAGGCCCTGTGCTAGCGGGTGGCACAGGGCTCCGGGCAGGGGTGGGGGCTCTGGGCCACTCCTCCTCGCCTGCCCGGGTGGTCGTGGAGGCTCTGCCCTGTCCTAATTAGAGGCTCTAGAGAGGCTGCAACTGAAAAATTACAGAGGCAGTGGGAACTGGCGCCTCCCCCCCACCACCTATCCCCTCCTAACCCCTGAGAACAGTGAGCCTAGGATGAGGGAGGTCGCCCCCACCAGTCTGTGATCTTTGTGATCTTTGACTAGCCCCTCCTCTAGGTCCCGGGACTCCTCAGCCCCAGGAGCTGAGCCCCCCCCCCCCCAAGCTAGGGTCTGTACAGCGCTTTCTGCCCTCACATCGATAACCCTTACCGGGAGAGGCAGAGAGTGGCCCCACACAGCACTGAGGGGAGTTGGGATGTCGATCCTGGGTTTCCGTGCTGTCCCCATGCCAGCCTCCTAGGCTGAGATTCCCACCTCCCCCCAGCCAGAGCAAGAGGGAAGATCACATCCAAGAGCACATACAACTCAGAGGGGTGGCAGCACCCCTGAGTGACCCAGACCCTCTGTCCCCTAACTTCTGCACAGCCTAGAAGAATCAGAGGGAAATACCAGAATAAAGTTAGATGAACCCACCAGATGCCCCCTTCACTCCCTGAATCAGCTGCCCCAGAGCCTTGACTTCTAACAGCCAGTTTAACTCCAGTTCAGCAAAAGTCCTCACTCCACAGCCCTCCCCCAGATCAGCGCCCCCTTCTTGGAGTTTTGGTAAAAAGAGGAACACATACAGAATTCTCCCCATGCCAGACCTCCCTCCTAGGCTTGCTGTGTGACCTTGGGCAAGGCTGTGCCCTCTCTGCGCGCTACTTCCCTTAGAATCTCCGAAGCATGCCGTCCCTTAAAGGGTCTTACCTTACCTCGTTGGGAGCCTAGACAAACTGAAGGAAGATCCCTTCAGTTTACTGAGTCCTCCCAGGCTCTCCCTTCAGGCACCAGTGGGGTTCAGAAGCTTTGGGTGAGGTTGGCACCTCCTTTATTGGAGAAGACCCCCGCACCCACCCCCTGAGGTCCTGAGGGCCTTGGTGTATCTGTCAGAAGTGCTGGGCCAGGGAGCAGAGTTCCCGAGAGCCAAGTCTAGTGGTTGACTGAGAGAGAAGCCTGGCTGGGCCCTGGGGGTAGGAAGCCCTCTGTCCAGCTGTGCAGCCCCCATGGGTCCCTCGTGTAGCCTCGGCCATGTGTCCAGCACACATCCCTACACCCAATTCCACAGGGGGGTCTGCACCCCATCACACGCTGGTTCTGCAGGTCTGCACCCCTGGGAGGCTGCCCCTGGGAGGCATGGGTTCCGTCGGGCCCTTACTCCCAGCGTGGGTGACCCAGCGATAGCAGTCAGTGACACGCTTGTTGGGTGCATGGGGGCCACAGCGAGTGCAGTACACAATGCCCAATGCAAGTAGGACCACCAAGAAGACACATGTTGGCACCAGGAGTGCCACCAGCAACCACCGGTCATCCCTCCGGCTGCGGCCTGCCAGAGTGGCCTCCCCCAGGGCTGTTGGGGCTGCTGTGGGGGGCACTGAGGGCAGCCAGGGGGCCAACTTAGAACTGGAGCCACCTTCCCTTGGGATTTGGGGGGCTTTGGAATGAGGATGTGTAGGGCTGATGAGTGAGGTCTGGTTAGTGGAGCTGTGAGAGGGCAGGGGAGTGGGGAGGGGAGAGGGCTGAGTGGCAGCAGGCATAGGGACTTGGTGAGCAGGGAGCACAGGGGACCTGGAGGTGGTCAGAGATGGCTGGTTGGCTGGGATAATGGGAAGCTGGGTGGACTGTGTTCTGAGAACAGGGACATCTGGGGCCAGAGGGGACCGATGGGCACTGGGGGTGGTGACCAGGGGCGGATGATTGGCTGGAATTCGAGGCAAGCGGGTGGTGGTCTGGTCTTCAGCAACCTGAGTGTCTGGGAACTTAGGGGGCTGGTGGGCAGGGGACAGTTCAGGGTATTTAGTTGAGACCATGGGGGGCTGGTGGGCAGAGGGCTGTGCTGGGTGAGTGACAGAAGTAATTTGGGGTTTATGGGCAGAGGACATATCGGGATAGTTGGCTGCAATCATGGGAATCTGGTGGGCAGGAGGCAGAGCTGAGTGTGTGGCAGGGATCATAGGAGGCTGCTTGGCAGGTGGCAGTGTGGGGTGCATGGCAGAGACCACTGCGGGCTGGGTGACAGAGAGCACTGAGGAGTGGTAGGGGACCCTAGGGGCACTGAGTGGGGGTGGCCAGGTGGGCTCTGGGTAGGGTATCCGTGGCTCTCTGCCCTCTGGGAAACTGGGTCTGTAGGCCAGGCCAAAATCAGGTGGCTGTGTAGATTCCATCCATAGGAACCCAGGCAGCTCTGTCCAGCCACCATCAAAGGCCTCCCAGGCCTCATCTTCATCCTCTTCTTCCTCTCCGCCATCCAGCAACTCGTCTCCAAGGTCCTGGGAAGCCTGGGAGCCCATGGCCCCTGCTGGGCTGCAGCTGATGCCATCAGCCTCCAGTTCGTGACCCTCGCTGCAATAGCACTCGAAGCCACCAACATAGTTGACACACATCTGCTGGCACACCCCGGCAATCTGGCACTCATCCGTGTCCACACAGCGGTGGGGCTCGTCCTCAGCTGGCCGGAAACCCAGGCGACAGTGGCAGCTGTAGCCTTGTGGCCCACCAGGCTCACACTGCTGCTCACAGGGGGCCTGGGCACAGGGGTCCTCGCAGCTGTGCCCATCTGCTGCCAGCCGGAAGCCCTCAGTGCAGCGGCAAGACACATGGCCATTCACCTCCTCCACACATTCATGCTCACAGCCCCCGTTGTCTGGGCTGCAGCCAGTCCCCAGGCACAAGGGCCCAGCCTGTGACCACCCCACACCACCCTCCGGCTGCTTCACGCAGAGCAGAGATGCTCCACTGCCAGCCTGGCACTGCACTGCAGCCACTGAGCCGAAGGGCAGCCACTCAAACTCCGTGGAGACCAGGTGGAAAGGTGTGGTGTAGACAGCTGGGCCAGCTTGGCCCGCCTCATCCGGCAGGGCTGGGCAGGCGCCCTCGAAGCCAAACTGGCACAGGTAGCCATCAACGGCCAGTGTGCATGAGCCCTCAAGCCAGCGATGCTCGCCACTCGCCTCAAGGGCCACACAGCGCTGGGCTGGGCAGGGTGCCCCGGTGGCGGGTTGGGCCCAGTTGGTGAAGGCGGTGTCCTGGTCCCCCGTGGTCCACGTGAAGCCACGCAGTGGGCGCTGCGGCTGGCATTGCCGGGCCTGCCGTTGCAGCCCAATCCACAGCAGCTGGCTGGCCAGGCCGGCACCCACCAGGCTGTCTACGCGCTGGGCCTCCTCAGGGGTCCGTGGAGTGGCCAGGTCACCCCCCAGCTCGCGGCAGGCCCGCCAGGCCTCCAGGAAAGTGCGGCGCTGAGGGAAAAGTGCGTAGCAGCTGCTCGGGCCACAGGCGGCGCGGGGCTCGGTGGCCCAGAGGTCCTGGCCCAGTGTGGGCACTGCGGCCGCCCAGGCCAGCAGCAGGAGCAGCAGCATCTCGACGCGCCCCCGACTGGCCTGGCCGGAGCCCGCAGCCGCTCTTGACAGGGGGAGGGACCGCGGCCCCTGGTGGGCGTGCTGGGGGCGGGCCTTGGGCGGGCTTCGGCCTTGTAAGGAGTGGGCTGGGGCGGCTGCCAGCTCCCTGCTCCTGCTCCCCCGGGGCCACCGAGCAGGAAGCGGTGGGGTGGGGGCTGCTGGGGGTGGAGGACGGAGGAGGCACAGTTAATGGCAGCCCCAGGCCCCACTGGGCTGGAAGTCTGGACGGGGAAACACTACCCCTTACGACACTCCCCTGCAGTCTGGGACTGGGGTTGTGGGGTGAGGTCGCTTCCCAAATCTGGACACATCAACCTCGTCACACCCTCGAACAGCCTCAGCCCAACTGCTCGCCATCCGTGAGCAGACACACTGCGGCCCACTCCCTCCACATCATACATGTGTGTACACGCCTATCTTCAGCCCTTTGCAGGAGCACACTCTTGGGAACCCTGTCTGTCCCTTCACCTCACTGTAGACCCGTCCCACGTGTGCACATGTTCTGACATGCTAAACTCCCTGGGTGCAATGTCCCTCATGCTCGCGTACAGGGCCCGATGGAAATCACCTTGATCACCTTCCCGTTTCTTACTAAGCTCCTACCTCAACCTCCCCCCCACACACACACCGCTTTGGGGCTGCAGCTGGGCCAGCATAGGGGAGGGTGGGAAGTGAGAAGACTGAGGGGCTGCCCTCCCTTCACCCCCTCTCAGCCTGGGGCCCTGGGAACCTGGGCTTAGAAGGGGAGGAAGCAGCCCCCAAACAGGAAATGCCTCCCCAGCCCCTGCTGCTGGAGGCCAGGGTGCTGGGTTAGGGGCCATGCGGGGGCTGAGCTGCACTCAGGGTGAGTGGGGCTGACTGTGAGGGAATTGGTGCAAGGCCATGTATGGGCGTGAGGCACACAATGACATGTATGTGACTTAGGTCTCAAGAGTGTTGAGCCCTCCCTGCCCCAGAGCCTGCTGTGTAAGCCTCTGGAGGCCCTTGCACTGAGCCCAGCACCCAGGATGGCCACTGGGAGCTGTGAGTGAATTACTCTGTGCACACCCACTGCACTCTGAGCAGGAGTTGGAGGCTGGGCTGGGAGATGGCAGAGAGGATCTGGCCCTCAGTGCACCGCTCCAGCTGCCCACTTTGCCACTGATATGCTCTGTGACTGCAGGGATATGACTGACCCTCACGGGCCCTCCATTTTTCTTATCTACAATATGGGGTAATGAGTGGGGCCTTTTCCCAACAGCAGGGCTGTTGTATCAGTTCTCAATGTTTGCAAATGTGCTTTGTCAGCTGCCAGACTGAAGCACATGTTCCTTGTCTTCTGAGCAAATCTGGGTGGGGGGTGGGGTGGTGGTGGTGGAGACCAGGGCAGGTTTTGCTAAGCACCTGGCTGTGCCTGGTCTGGCCCTGCAGACCCAACCAGTCCCACTGAGAACCAGTGTCTGCAAAGCACTTGCTATATGTCTAGAAGTTCCTTCTTACAAGGTCTGTGCCTGGGAAGCCCAGAATTATTTCCCTTCTCTGGAAAGAAAAGCCAGTATGGGGCAGTTCATCCTTCCATTGGCTCAGGCCCAAAACCTTGAGATCATCCTTGAGTCCACTGTTTCTCCCACACCCCACATCCAATCTCCTAGCAAATCCTGCTGGCTTCATTTTCAAAACAGATCCAGATTCTGACCACTTCTCATCACCCTCTTTGCTGCCCACCCTTGCCCAGGCCACTATCTTCTCCCTTCTAGATTCCCTCAAAAGCCTCTGCCCTGTGTCCTCCCTGGCCCTCTCCAGCCTGCCAGAGGGATCCTTTTCTAAGTCAGATCCGTCACTCTGAGGTCCCTGTGTCATTCAAAGGAGAGGTCAAAGTACTGGCTTCCAGAACTCAGGTCTTATCTGCTCTTCCTCCAAACTACTCACCTGCCCTCTTCCCCTCCCTCTGCCCCGTCCCTTGGGCCTCTTCTGCTCTGTCTCAGGGCCTCCGCCTTGGTGGTTCACCTGCCTGGAATGCTCTTTCTGCACTAACCATGCTCTGTTTCTTTCCTTTCTTCAGGTCTCAGCTGGAGTATCAGAGTCCCTGACTGACTGCCACCCCCTCTGTCCCCAGATCTGGCTCCATGTGTCACTTTCTGACATGTTACATACTAACTTGTAGATTTACTTATGCTCTGATTTCCTCAACCTAGTTTTCTCAGTCTTGCCACTGTTGATATGCAGCGCTGGATAACTGTGTTGTAGAGACTGTGTTGTGCCCTGTGAGATGTTTAGCAGCATCCTGGGCTCCTACTTAGAGGCCACTAGCATGTCACGTTCCCCGGGGGCTACCTTGCCCCCAGAGAGGAACTTCTGCTCTTGGAGACTTTGAGCTCCATGAAGACGGGACTGTGGTATCGTTTCCTACACACCTGCACCCCCAGAGCCTAGAGAGCTCCCAGCCCATGGAGGCTGCTCAATAAAGGTTTGTTGAATGAATGGGGCTCAGATAAGTGAAGAATCTGCTCAGGCAGATGCCATCCCAGAACCGGAAGATCCCTGGCAATGGGCAAGCCTTTTTACGCATCGGGAAACTGAGGCACAGGGAGTGGCAGAGTATCCGTGGCAGAGTAGGGTCTTCTGATTCTTATCCCAGTTCTCTTTTTGTTTTCTCTCTCTTTTTTTTTTTTTTCAAAAGATAACTCCAAGCCTTGTCTTTTCTTTTTTTTTTTTTTTGAGACAGAGTCTCACTTTGTGGCCCTCAGTAGAGTGCTGTGGTGTCACAGCTCACAGCAACCTCAAACTCTTGGGCTCAAGCAATTCTCTTGTCTCAGCCTCCTGAGTACCTGGGACTACAGATGCCTACCACAATGCCCAGCTAATTTTTTTTAGAGTTCTCACTCTAGCTCAGGCTGGTCTTGAACTCATGAGCTCAGGCAATCTGCCCACCTCAGCCTCCCAAAGTGCTGGGATTACAGGCGGGAGCCACCATGCCCAGCCCCTTGCCATAGCACCCTGAGGCATAGTTGGAGTAGAGGCTGGGATTTAGGTGTGATGTCAAAGGCCAAGATTGGAGGAAAGCATACCAGAAAGAAGGCACAGCCTAGACAAAACTACTGAGGTGGGAGAGCTCAAGATTTATTTGGAGAATACAAAGGACCCCTCTGGGCCTGGAGTGATGGACATTGAGGTTGACAATGAGAAGGAGAGGAGAGAACAAGTCAGAAGGGGAGTAGAGGTCTGGCTTGGAAGGTGCCGAAGCAGCCCCAGAAGGCTGGACCTCCATTGTGGAGGCCGTGGGGGAAGAGAGACATGAAGAGAAATCTCTGTGGCTGGTGGGTGGTGGGTGGAGGGGACAGGAGGCCAGGGACCCGTAAGGAGGCTGTTGCAATAGGCTGGGAAAGGGGAGGGAGCTGGCTGGAGCACGGGGCAGCAGGGCGGGCCGGGCTGGGGGAGGCAGCCTCTTGAGGCTCCTTAGGGGCGGTTCTGAGTCTGGTCCAAGGGTGTGGCGAGCCCAGTCATGATTCGGGCAATGGCCAGTGTGGGGGCGTCTGAGGGGACGGCTACAGGCTGTCTGGCAAGTGAGTCAGTCAGATCAGAGGTCAAGACCCCAGCCTCAGTGGGGGTGAGGGGTTAGGGGCAGGTAAGTGAATCAGGAGGAGGAGGGTCAGAGGCTAAATTCCAGATGGGCTGGCTGGGCCTACTTGCCAGCAGAGGGAAGCCTGGCCTGGGGGCGGAGGGTGGAGAGGGAAGGAGGGTATCCCTGGCTCCAGCAAGGCTAAGGGTTTAGTGGTGCACCTGGGTGCCCAGCTTGGGAGGGTACACACACCAGCATTCACCAGCCCTCTCCAGGTTAGGTGAGGTAGGGTTGAGGCTACCTAAGAACTTTCTGACCTAGTTGTAATGGGGGATGCATTGGGCACAGCATTAGGAATTGGATGTGAGGAGCTAGAGAGGGGCTTGGTTGGGCTTTTACACTTCCTGCTACTCTGAGCCTAGCTCAGTGAAGATGCTAATTGATGTGATAAATGCTTAGAGGATGGGTAAGTGGATATATGGATGTATGGTTGGATGTGTAGGTGGATGGATGAATGGTGTATGGATCATGGATGCAAGGATAGGTGGAAGGATGAGTAGGTAGGAGGATGAGTGGATGGGTAGACAGGTAGATTGAAAGAAGGGTACAAAAATGAGTAAGTGCATGAATGGATAGATGAGTAGGTGGGTGGCTGTAGGGACAGCAAGATGCTGAGATACAGTGTTGGACACAAGGACGCAGGATTCAATGGGAGGCCCTGAGCCATAGCTAGCAACTACCATGAAGAATGGTTCAGAAGGGAACTCCATGGCTTGAGCTCAGTCCAGGAGGCCAGGACAACTCAGGCCACCACTGGCAGAGGTCTAGTGTGATGATTCCCCTGGTACCACATGGCCTGTGTTCTCTGCTGGGTCCTGAGGCCAATGCGTCTCCCAGGCTGTAGGTGGGGACAGTGTACCTCCCAAGACCAGGCTAAGCTCACATGGGGGATCAGGAAGCTGGGAAGCTTCCCTGATCTGATCCTGGCCCATTTAGGGAGAGGTCACCTCAAGAGTGGCATGGAAACAGAAGCCCCCCCCTAAGGAGACTCATCTTGCAGCTACCAGGACAAACAGAAGGCAGATGAGGGATTGGGGTGCAGTGTGTGGGCCTGTGGGGGGTGAGGGTGGTCTGCAGAGGGCTGGCCCAGAGAAGGACCAGTGGAACAGCGGGGGTGGGGGAGAGGGGGGTCTAGTGTGATTGGGGCGCCCCCTGGGCAGGCATCCTGGAGAGCCTTGGCATGCCAGGCCGCTGAGCCAGCACATTGCTTTGCATACAAATCACCTCCTTTCCTCCTTTTTTTTCTGTCCCCATCCCCCCATCTCCCTCTATGTCTAAATTCTTCCCAAACCACCCCAGCTTCGGGCTGTCAGGAGGAAGGGCTAATGGGTAGGCAGTAGGCGCCTGGTCTTGGGTGGGAGCGGGAGGAGGGGAGGTGGGTTGGGAGATGTCCCACCCCGGCATTAGTAGGGGAGGGGAAGGAGCAATGGCAGTCTCCTCCCCCTCCCCATGTGTTGCTGCCCCACCCTGTGTGCTTCTGGGTGGGTCAGTACTGCAGGAAAGGAGGCAGCGGTGCTGGGGTCTAGATGGGTGGGAGAGAGTGGCTAGGGAAGAGGTCCCAGGAAGAAGGGGTGATCCAGACCAGTCCTAGCCCCTGATATCTTGACAGGTGGAGGGGGCTGAAGATGGTGTGGTGTCTTTGCTGTGAAGAGAGAGACCTTGTCTGTGTTCATGGGTGCACAACCATGTGCTTGCATGTACGTGCATGCGTGTCCCCTGTCCACACCTGTGCCCACAAATGTGAGATAGATGCATTATGGCTGCCCCCAATAGCCCAATCTGATGGCCAGTTTGGCCTCAGTTCCTTTCTTTCTTTTTTTTTTTTTTGAGACAGAGCCTCAAGCTGTCACCCTGGATAGAGTGCTTTGGCATCACAGCTCACAGCAACCTCCAATTCCTGGGCTCAAGCGAGTCTCTTGCCTCCGCCTCCCAAGTAGCTGGGACTACAGGCGCCC